>JAADXX010000026.1:0-89040 GCA_023338025.1 Phytopythium oedochilum | reverse complement strand
CTCATCTTGACGAATAAAAACTATGACGCAAACCGCCGTATATTGCTGCGTTCATTGGTGCAATTTTTAGCGTCTGTGCTGCAATTCTCGGGACTCTTCGCTAAAATCGACTCTGTTCGGATAATTATGGCGCACACTGTATTTACGCTGAAAACAGGTCTTCAGCGCAATTATAACAGATATTAATTGTTTCCCAGTGCGAATCTGTCGCCTTCCGTCGTTGAGAAGGATGTGGAAGTCGGCCCGATCGAGTCTCCAGTCGCGCAGGACAATCACTACCATTGCATTCCGCTGCTGGTCACGTACAGCGCGAGCGAGACTCTATTCGCGATAGTCATCTTCTACGGCTATCCGAGTGGAGAAGAACGCCGTCGCACCTACAGTCTCAAGGAGTCTAGCATCATATAAGTCTTCTAGACAACCACCCATTGCTAGTAAGCAGCAATCGCCCGCGAAGTTCAGAGTGGAACGCATGGATTCTCTACGCAAGAGCACTCGATATATACTCCCAGAGCGCCTAGTTGGCGGCAACGGCTACAAGCAGCGGCTGGTGCTCGGTGCCCTCGACGTGGACGGTGGCGGACTCGCGCTTGGGGATGGCGTCGTAGCTCACGGCCGGCGCCACGAACCTGGGCGAGGCCTTGCTGGAGACAGGCAGTTCCTCGCCCTTGACCGGCGGAAACTTGATGTAGAGCGCAACCTGCGCGGCGCTGAGCACCGAGCCGATGGCGTTGGGCGTGAGCACGAAGTAGTCGCCCTCGGTAAGTCCGAAGGCGACCCAGAGCACGCCGTTGACGAGGTTGGCGACGCAGAGCGAGATGGGCAGCGACTCGGCGTTGCGCAGCTTGACGACGCGCACCATGGTGTCGAGCGGCGCCGCGTAGAGGCACAGGTTGGCGACGATGGCCATGATGCCCTGCGCGCGCACGATGGTCTCGAACGGCTGGTGCACGAGCACGTCCGAGACGCCGAGCAGCACGTAGGTCGTGGTGGCGGCCAGCACGGCGGCGGTGCGCAGCAGCACGCGGCGCACGGCGTCGCGGTCGCTCGAGTACTTGTAGTAGACGCCGATGAAGAAGGCGGAGGTGCACTGGCCGGTCGAGCACGTGGCGATGAGCGGGAAGATCTGGCCAACGAGGAAGCCGTACACGGTCCACATGTAGCTGTTGCAGAAGAGCATGACGACGGGCAGCACGGTCAGCGGCCCGGTGCTCTTGGCCGACAGGATGCCGCGGAACTCAGGCCACGGCGACACGGTCAGCAGCAGCGACGACGCCGTCGTCAGCAGCCGCAGACCCTCGAGGAACAGTCCCATTGCGTCGGTTGATCCGTCGGGTGACCCGTCGGTGGTCGCTGCCTGCGTTGCTTGGGCTCCTGGCGCGCGAATCGCAGACTGTCCGCCCTCCCTCCCGACTCGCGGGCGCTGCTGGCTGTCTGCGCACGCCGCCTCAGCCCCAGCGGCGGCCTCCGGCGTCTCTCCACGCGCCAAAGATCACCGCCATCTCGCTGGCCGGTCGCGCGTCAACCGCTTCGCGCTCCTCGCCAAACGCCTCGTCTGCGTCACGTGCGTGGCCCGGCTATGGATGTAAATTGGCGCTTTTGTTCTGCCAAATTGGAGAACAATATGGCAAGAATTGTCATTTTGACGGGTTTTGCCCTAATTCGCCCTTGGAACGGTGCGACCTCGGATGGCGTCGCGCTCGCTGGGCAAGCTACTAGAGAAGTAAAATAGCAGTTAGCCGCTAACTCAGCGACTGCTTGACGCTGTTCATCGAGATAAGCCCACTCAGCTGACTGAAACACGTCAGCGCGTCCCACGGCATAAAAAATTAGCTGCGAAGTGAGCTCTTGCCAAAAATTTGGGCGACGCGCATCGTACGTGGGCTGATGCAGCGTGTTTGGCGAATCGGAATGGATGGCAAGTCACTCGGCCCGCTGTTGAGCATTCGCTGCCTTCGTAGTGGGCGGCACGAGAACGATTGTAGGGTCTCTGGGTGATCTGGTTGTGAGTGCAATGCTGAATGCAGAGAACAGCGGACACGAAGAAGCCATTAAATTTTGACGGTTTTAAAACAAAAACAGCATAAATCTAAATGCGTAAAAAACAGCTGTTTCGGCGATTCATCCGCTCGTGGTTGAAGACATACAAACTTCAAGTAGCGACTAAACAACTACACAAATCAGACCACTCTATTACTGGTATAACGATAATAGACATAAATGGATGAGTTATTACAGATGTAGCACTCGTAGCACGACACCAGAAGCAAACGCTTCCGGCGCTCATCGCGACATTGGCGAGGCAGTGGCTCCCCAAGTTCCGTCTATCCAATGAATGTTTATTCTGCAGCATTGCGTTATGGCTGGTGCCCGAGTCGCCGACTCGCGTCCACGACTCCATAGCCTATTTATGAGTATGGTTCTCGCCACCAACTCGCTCCTCAGCGACGGGAGTGGCAATGGCCTAATGAACTTGCCAGATTGTTGATCACTGCGGCGATCGAATGGCGTGGAACTCGGAGCTCTGGAGCCCCAGGCTCTTTGGCGAGATAGAGATCACCACGCTGCCCTTCGTCTCCATGATGTCGTCGGTGGCGGCTCCGATGACGGCGCCCGGCCGGTACTTGAAATACAGCGCGACCTGGACGGCGCTCAGCACGGCGCCTAGCGCGTTCGGTGTGAGCACGAAGAAGTCGGACGTCGCGGCGCCGAACACGACCCAGAGACTGCCGTTGATGAGGTTCATGGAGCAGAGCGAGATGGGGAGCGCCTCGGCGTTCTTGGTCTTGACCACGGTCTTCATGACGTCGAGAGGAGAGGCGTAGACGCCAATGTTGACCACGACGCACATGTAGCCGAGGATCTTGGAAATGCCGTCGTACGACTGGTTGGTGACCCCGCAGGCACCGATCACGACGTAGATCGTCCACGCAGCGAGGAACGCGATGGCCACGGCGATGAACTTGTTGAGCTTGGGCTTCTCCGCGCTCCAGCGGTAGTAGATGCTCATGAACACGAAGCACGTGATGCAGCCGAACGTGCAGCTCACAAACAGCGGGGCGATGTTGCCAACCAGGAGCGCGTATATGCTCCACATGTAGCAGTTGGTGAAGAGCATGAGCACCGGCAGCATGGAGAGCGGGCCGGTGTTCTTGTCGCGGACGATGCGGCGGTAGTCTGGCCATGGAGAAACACACAGCAGGAACGACGTGATGGTCGTGAGCACCGTGAGCACCGTCACCAGGAGCGTCATGGTGGCGGTGATTTGGAGGATCTGGAGCTCGGTGGGAGGAGGAGGAGGCTGGTTTTGGAATGACCGAGCTCGTCGAGATGTCGCCCGCCGAAGAGCAGAGTTGGAGTCGACGGGAACGAGGGGATGTGTCGGTTTGTGATCGGTAACGTTGTGTACCACACAGAACTGCCCATCAGACGCATCGTCTGAAGTTCAGCCGCCAGATAAAGGCGCTCGGGGCACCGGAGCCAGCCGTTCGGGCCTTGGGAGCGTCCAGCGCGGGATGACGGCACCAGGAGGCGCGAGGATCGAAGCAGTCGGGCTGGCCATTGGGCACGGACGCCCGAAATGAGCACCAGGCAAATTTTGCCAGTCTGGACTCGGAAATAGTACCAACCATTGGGCGTTTCGCGCTAGGAATAAGACGCGCCGCGTATGTTTCCACGTGACACTGAAGGCGGCCAAGTGTCGAACGTTGGTGCTCACCGAGGTCATCATCGCCTCGTGGGCGAAAGAGGCCAGACCAGCGCCGCCGACTGTCCGCTCTCATCTCCGTGGTCAAATGTGTGCGTGGTTGCAGTTCATGCGCGCTGTGCATCGACTCACCACGCGTGCACATGTACCGCAGTCTATAGAAAGGACCAATGTGGTGCCGTGATGTCTAGGTCGCGTTTGTAGGTTGACGCGAATTGGTCACGCGATGCGATTTCAAAGATCGATCAACCTAGAAATTCACCCAACATTCAGTGGTACACTGTTCCGCTTAGTGTATTCTGAAGATGTATGTATCAAAATCTTTCGGTAGTCGCTTTACCACACTTTCAAGACTTGGTTCCAACCTCGGACGGCACGGCGTTCAGGCATTCCATGTTGCTATTGTATTGGGTCTATCTCATTGCGGAGAGCGCACTTGGTGGTAAGCAGGGCTCCGCTCTACCTTGGCGCCCGGATTCTTCGGCGAGATGACGATTGCCACGCTGCCCTTCGTGTCCATGACGTCGTTGGTGGCTCCAACGATGCCGCGGGGCCGGTACTTGAAATACAGCGCGACCTGGACGGCGCTAAGTACGCTGCCCAACGCGTTCGGAGTCACCACGAAGAAGTCGGACGTCGCGGCGCCGAACACGACCCACAGAACGCCGTTGATGAGGTACATGGAGCAGAGCGAGATGGGGAGCGCCTCGGCGTTCTTGGTCTTGACCACGGTCTTCATGACGTCGAGAGGGGCCGCGTAGACGGCGATGTTGACCACGACGCACATGTAGCCGAGGATATTGGTGATGCTGTCGTTGCTCTGGCCGGTAACGCCAGCGGTGGCGAGGACGACGTAGATCGTCCACGCGGCGAGGAAGACGGCCGCTGCGGCCAACATCTTGTGCAGCTTCGTGCGCTCGGTGCTCCAGCGGTAGTAGATACTGAGGAAGACGATGCACGTGACGCCGCCGAACGCGCAGACCGAGAAGAGCGGGAAGAAGTTGCCGACCAGGTAGGCGTACATGCTCCACACGTAGCTGTTCACGAACAGCATCAGCAACGGGAGCATGGACAGCGGCCCGGTGTCCTTGTCGCGGATGATGCGGCGGTAGTCCGGCCAGGGCGAGACGTTCAGCAGTATGGCGGTGATGACCGTGAGCACGCGCAGGATATCGAGCCCAATCGACATCGCGGAGGTGTGGGTGTGTGCGAGGGCTGGGAGATTTGGAAGTGGCGGTGGCGGTGCTCGGTGGTGCAGCGCCGACCGGTGGGAGATAAGGCGCTAGAGAAGCGCAAGCGATGTGCTCGTATCGCAGCCAAGAGGCACAAACTGAACGAGTTCGGGGGCGAAACGCGCCGAGACTTGCCGAACAGACACCAACCAGAATTAATCTAGGCTTTGTATTACCGTTTTATGCCCGAACCGACATCGCACGTGTCGTGGTTGAAGCTGGCTCGGTGGCACAGCTGTAGATCCTTTGCGCTGAACTTGGATAGCTTACCGAATCCCAGAAGCGGCGTCGACTATGGTGTCGACAGGGCTTTTGCGTAGCTCGCTCCATCCTGAACGACGGTCTCAGTCGTGGCTTTCTCCTCTCCGACAGGTTTGTCTCGTCTGTACACGCAGTACAACGCGATCTGCACGGCGCTGAGCACCGCGCCGACGCCGTTAGAGGCGATCACGAACAGGTCGCGGTCGTCGACGCCAACGACGACCCAGAGGGTTCCCGAGAGAAGCGCGACGACCGACATGGTGATTGGCATCGACGACGAGTCATTCTCTGCAACCACATGCCGCATGGTCGCTAGGGGCGACGCAAACAGACAGAGGTTGACGGCGGTCGCGATGAAGCCGAGGATCTTCTCGACTTGGTCTCGAGGCTGATTGGTAACGCCGGCGACTCCGATAGCCGCATAGGCCGCGATGACAACAGAGAAGGTCGTAGCGAATGTCCAGAGCTTGCGAACGTGCCGACGGTCCGGGCAGAGTAGGTAGTAGACGACGCTGTACGCGATCGCGATGACGCAGCCGAACAAACACACGGAGAAGAGCGGGAAGATGTTGCCGACGAGGTAGCCGTACACAGTCCACATGAAGCAGTTGCCGTACAAGGCGACCACCGGCAGGATGGACACGTCGCCGGTGGAATTGAGCCTGTACATGCGGAAGTAGTCGGGCGACGGACTTAACGCGACGCAGATCGACACGATCGTCGTGAGCACCTTCACCACCGCCATCACTGTCGATTCCCCCATCTTGTCGCGGTTGCGGGTCGAACGCCAATCAAACAATGAGGTTCGAGCCCATTGACGAGCGGAGATTCCTTTAATTCCGATTACGGTCGCCTGCAACTCGCTGTCGCGTAGTCATCGCGTGTCGCTCGCTACATGCAGACGGCCTTGTGATCCATACCCATGCCGCGATGCAACTGCTGGCTACTCCTTGTCGAGCTTGAACTCGCGTGGCGGCTCCATTGGCGACGTGATGGACACGTACTCGGGGCTCCGCGCTCCGCCATCCTTGTCCGCCCCGCTCTGCGCCTGCGGAGACAAAACAAGCGAGAACTCGACCTTGCCGGACGCGACCTCGTCCAGCGGCACCGTCACGGGCAGCTGCTGCGTCTGCGACTTGCGCTGGCGGAACTTGATGATGAGCGAGACTTGGACGGCGCTGAGCGCCACGCCGATCACGTTGGGCGTGAGCATGAACATGTCGCCGATGGCGGCGCCAAAGGTGACCCAGAGACTGCCGTTGATCACGTTCATGACGCAGAGCGAGGCGGGCATGGAGGCGGCCGACCGCGTCGCGATGACTGTCTTGATTGTGTCGAGAGGCGACGCGTACACCGCGATGTTGACGGCCACGGCAACGAAGCCTAGCACTTTCTGGACCTGCGCGTGGCTCTGGTGGGTCGCTCCGTGGACACCGAGCACCATGTAGGCCAGCATACCGAACAGGAAGGTGCCGACGACAGCGAACATCTTGAGCAGCATGGCGCGCTTGGAGCTCCAGCGAAAGTAGATAGCCGAGAAGAAGGTGGTCGTGAGGCAGCCAAAGCCATTGATGGCGACCACGGGGAAGACGCTGTCGATGAGGAAGCCGTACATGGTCCAGAGAAAGCAGTTGGCGAAGAGCATGACGAGAGGCAGCAGCGACTGCGAGCCCGTCGACTTGGCAGTGATCATGTGCCGATACTCGCGCCACGGACTCACAAGCAGCAGCACGGACGAGATGGTCGTGGCTACGTTCAGCACCAACAAGACCGTCGCGTGCACCATTGTTGTGTATCGGTCTGGGATAAGTGATGAAGCGACAGCGACTCGATCGGGAGGTCCCAAAAGCGATAATGGCACAGGTCTGGGCGACGCCAAGACGCCGAGGCAAGTTCCGAGACCTCACTGCAATGTTCACTTGGCTAAATGGGACGAGAACCAGACCAGCACCGTCCCGGAGCGAGTCCCTCGTCTAATAATACGGACACTGGAGCGCCACCAAAAGCAATGGGAAGGCGCCATGGGAGCCTGCTTGGCAGTAGAAATGCCGCCTACGTCCTATAGATATCGCGTTGCCAACATGGTTGAGTGACAATCAACAGTTCACTCTCGAACCGAGGTCTGACACTGAAATCCACGCGACGGAGCAGCGCAGGCGTTTTGTGAGGCGTCGGATCTACCAGCAGCCTCGATCGTCTGAGATCTGTCAATAACAAGTGATTCAGGAACACCGAGGCGAGGATTTTGCAGGCCCGTAAGACGCAACGCGTTCACATGGGCTTTCGAATGATCTCAAAGGCGCGCTATATTCTATTCAAAGTGTCACGGCCACCTTAGCTGGCGGCGACAGTCACGAGCAGCGGCTGGCGCTCGGTCCCCACGATGGGATCGACGCGCATGGCTACCGTCTTGTGCTTGGGCATCGAGTTGTAGTCCAAAGTCGGCGCCGCCACGAACTTGGGTGTGGTCTTCCTGGACACAGGCAGAGCGTCTCCTCCACTCTTGACGGGCGGGAACTTGAGATACAGCCCGACCTGCGCGGCGCTGAGCAACGCGCCGATGGCGTTGGGAGTGAACACGAAGTAGTCGCCCGCAGTGAGCCCGAAGGCGAGCCAGAGAATGCCGTTGAGCAAGTTAACGGAGCACAGCGAGATGGGGAGAGCCTCGGCGTTCTTGGTCTTGACCACAGACGCCATGACATCCAGCGGAGACGCGTACACGCCGATATTCACTGCCACACAGACGTAGCCGAGCGTCGACGCGACTTGCTCGGTGGTCTGGTCAATGACACCGACGGCCGCGAGAACGGTGAAAGTCGTCCAGCAGGTGATGAAGGCGACGGCCACGGCGATGAACTTGTTGAGCTTGGGCTTCTCCGCGCTCCAGCGGTAGTAGATGCTCATGAACACGGTACACGTAACGCAGCCGAACGTGCAGCTCACAAACAGCGGGACGATGTTGCCGACCAGGAGCGCGTACATGCTCCACATGTAGCAGTTGGTGAAGAGCATGAGCACCGGCAGCATGGAGAGCGGGCCGGTGTTCTTGTCGCGGACGATGCGGCGGTAGTCTGGCCATGGAGAAACACACAGCAGGAACGACGTGATGGTCGACATGACGCGGAGCACCGGCAGCAACGCGATCATGGCGGCGACTTGGAGGCGGGAAGGCTCGTTCGGAAGAGGAAGGATTCAGGAATGGCGTGGTGGTCATTCGACGACCTGGGACACAACGAGCGAGGCCGCCGGTATAAATACCATCACCGAGTGAGATGGTGCGTGGTTGAACATCCCATCGTGGCCGTTCATTTCTTAGCCATCGCTTCCGATTCGGTGTCGTCTTGCGAGTGTCGGTGGGTGTGGTACGTACGTCGGACGAGTTATGCGCTCAATCAATGCGACATTTGATGATCGCCTGCGACTGTCGTCATGTAGTCGATCGTTGCTGCTTGACTTGGCGTCGAGGAGGCTTTGAGGCGGCCAGACCGGCCCAGTCTCGCGCTCGCCACACCGTGGTCGCGAAAGGTTCGTGGTTGAAGTTCTCGGACCCTTCTCAAAGAGTCTAGGCCGCTTCAAGTGACCTAGACGCTTGCTTGGGTCACTGCATCCACATTTGGCCGTCCAGTTGGGAGCGACACCATCGCAGATTGACTTTAGAAAGGAAACCGCGTCTATTACTACGCGCTTGACGGGGATTGAGCTGATGCGATGAAGTTGTGGGATGGCAGCGTGCTGTCACCTCTGATAGAGGAATGGGGCCTCCGTCATCACTATCTCAGCGACTGGAGTCACGGAGACGCGGTGGCCTGGACGTAGTGCGGGGACCTCACCTTGTCGTCCACTTCAGTCGCGAGTTTGGTCGCCAGCGGGTCGGGGCTGTTGGCGACCATGCTGCCGCGCTGAGCGTACTTGCCGGGCCGGTAGACGCCGTACAGCACAATCTGCGCGGCGCTGAGCAGCGCGCCGACGGCGTTGGGCACGAGCACGAACATGTCGTTGTCCCCGACGGCGACGCTGACCCACAGACAGGCGTTGACGAGTCCGACGGCCGACATGGTGATCGGCATGGAGGACGCGTCCCTGACGGCCACGACGTGGCGCATGGTGGCCAGCGGCGACGCGTAGAGGCACAGGTTGAGCGCGACGGCGAAGAAGCCAAGGATCTTCTCCACGTGGTCGCGCGGCTGGTCGGTGACGCCTGCGACACCGATGGCGGCGTAGACGGCCAGCACGACGGCACAGAGCGCCGTGCCAGCCCAGAGCTTGAGCACGAATGCGCGGTGGGGCGTGAGCAGGTAGAAGACTACCATGAAGATGATGGAGGTGGTGCCGCCAAAGGCGCAGACGGCGAACAGCGGCACGAAGTTGCCTACGAGGTAGCCGTAGATCATCCACAGGTAGCAGTTGCCGAAGAGCGCGACAACCGGCAGGATGGACATGTCGCCTGTCGACTTGAGTTTGTACATGCGGTAGTAGCTCGGCGCGGGGCTCGCGCCAACGGCCACGGACGTCACCGTCGTCAGCGCACGCAGCACCGTCATGGCTGTGGACCCGCCCATGGCTGCGCCTACGACCGAGAGCTGCCTGGGAGCTGGAGAATTCGAGACTGAGCCAAGAAGCGCGGCAGGCGATGCAGGACGTTACCGCCGCATTTTCGGTATCTAATCGAAATTTTGGCGCGGTAATGACTGATGAAATGTATGTGGTCTTGTCAAATATCCGTCGATTTATTTGACAGTTTGTAGAGTTGAAGGTGGAGCGTGGTACAGCCGTGTTGTGTGGAGCGACATAATACTCGAAATGGGTGGAATCTGCATAATCCGCGTTCCAGCGTCGTCGAGTCCAGTGCGTCACACCTTAGACGTGGGCGTTGATCAGTGTCCACTGGACAGTGTCCAGCAGATTGGTCGCGAGTCGCGGCTCGCGACGTCTGGTGTTCTTCGCAAAGAAACACTATGTAGGTGATGGCCAACACCACCGGAGGTTCGGACTGTTCATTGCCCAATACGACGTCTGCCCGAGAGCGTCGCTATGGCTCGATCCTCTATTTCGCATGGTGTCTACGACGCTGTCGTCTATTGCGACTGTGGAGGCACCAACCTCGAGTCTGTTGTGTACCACACGGTGCATAGCACGCGACGTTTGAATGGAGTAATTAGCGAAGTACATTTTAACGACCTTAGGATACGCGGATCTCTCTCATTGCTTGGATGAGTGCAGCACCTCGTAGGACGTCGTGGGCGTGGCCACGTCGACGAGCAGCGAGTTGTCGTACAGGACGGGCGACACCATGGCCGAGCCGGCCGGGTTCGCCAACGAGCCCTTGATCTGCGCGACCGAGTCGTCGACGACGATGGGGAGCCCGTCCACCGGCTCGATCGGCGTGGCGTTGCGGTATTTGAGGTACAGCCAGACCTGGACGATGGAGAGCACGACGCCGATGGCGTTGGGCACGAGGATGAACATGTCGCTCGAGAGGATCGAGTAGGCGACCCAGAGCGAGCCGTTGGCGAGGCTCACGACACCCAGCGCGATGGGCAGTGACGCGACCGAGCGGGTGCGGATGACCTTTTGCATCGTGCCAAGCGGCGACGCGTACATGGCGATGTTGACGATGACGCTGCCGTAGCCCATGACGTTGACCACCGTGTCGTTCGAGTGGTCGATGGCGCCCCCCTTGGCCAGGACGATGTACAGCGCCGGGATGCACAACAGCAGCAGCGCCGTCGCGAAGAGCTTGACGACGCGGCGGCGCGGCTTGGCCGCGAACGAGTAGAAGACGAGCGAGAAGGTCGAGGTTGTGATCACGCCGAAGGCGTTCACGACCATCACGGGGAAGATGCTGCTGTCCAGCGCGCCGTACGTGGTCCACATGACCGAGTTGCCGAACAGCACGACGATGGGCAGGATGGCCACCTCGCCCGTCGCCTTGTTCTGGTAGATGCGCCGGAAGTCCGGGAGCGGCGACAGGTACAGCAGGATGGACGTGGCCGTCGCGACCACGTTGATAACGTTGAGCACCGAGTCCGACGTCGTCATGGCGGCTAGCGCTTGCACTGAGCGGCAGTCGGCGGGCGACTTGGCTTGGACGGTCCGCACGAGACGCCGCGAGTTGGGGAATGGCCCGGTGGCCAGGCGGAGCGCGTCGAACGACTCGAGCACGCGACGCGCTCGGCTGGTCGACGCATGGCGGCCAGAGACCGCGAGACCAAGGACGTGACTGCTCGAGCGAGGCACGGCCTCAAGTCACTTGGTTTCAGTATTGGATCGTGTTGGGTATTTCGCGACCTCCGACTGAAGATGGCTCGTCCCAAAGGTTGGTGCTCGTGAGCCACCAGTTGAGCGAAAGGTGAACTTCAGAGCGTCGGCGCGCATCCCTTTCGTCGACGCGTTCGCCCCTTTCGGTCCCATGTGGTGCAGGATGGTGCCGAGGTGTCACGCGTCGCTTCGGACAGGTTGCATCCCTAGAGGTGTGACGCCGGTTCGTAACCTGCGTCTTTTATCAGAAACGCTGCAACGAATGACGTTTTCGCCTGGGTGAGGCGTGCCGTAGACGGGGACGGAGACCATCAACGATGTGTTGGGGAAGATGAGAGGTCGCCATCATTGGCTCGTGGGAACCGCGCCACTTGCGCCGAGTATGCCGGCGGCCGCGAAGCGACTAGGCACACGTGCGTGCGATTGAAGTGTGGGCAAGATCGACTGGTCGAGCGATCTCAATCCTGAGGACTTCGCTGCGACACGAGCGCGACCCGACTGCCGACGTCACGGGTTGAATCAAGGATGGATCGCTGTCAAGCCTTGATGGCGAGACTTCAGGAGCGGGGTCCACCGATACCGATACGGCGAGCAGACGGATTGGAACGCAGCAACTTGCACTGGTGCAGCCAGCAAGCGGTGCGAGAGCGGAGAAACGCAGGGCGTGGCGAACGACACAACAACGCACATCGGCGGCATGGTGATTCAGCAGTTGGAGAGCACTCGCGCTCTCCAAGCGTGTGTGTTGACAGGATAATCGCCCCTTGCGTTTCACCCAATCAGATCGCTCCTTCACCTTCACTCAACGGCGATCGCGCCAATCAGACCTCCCCTTCGCTCCGACGGCTTTGTCCATGTACTTTATTAGGTGAATCATGAAAGCATTTATTCTCGTAACAACAGTATGTTGAGACAACTCACGAGACAAATAGATATCAAAACAAATGGTTTACCACATTAAGGGCGCTTCAAATAAGTTGTAACTCAATATCTCGTACCTACGGTCGTTTGACAGCCAACGGGTCGCGAGACATACAAACACCGAGTCATTCCTGCACCACGATCGATCCATGGGAATGAAGCGGCTCCGCGGCGCCACACCAGCATCCGCCGGCCGCCGCGCACGCCCGCCGACCGCCTGACCGCCGCGCAATGCCCGCGCCGGCGCTGCTCCGCGTGGCCGCGACGCTCGCGTCCGTGGTGCTCATGGTGTCTCCGTACCCGGACTTCCAGCGCGTGCACGCCAACAAGGCGACGGGCGAGGTGGCGCTGCTGCCGGTCGTCGCGCTCTTCGCCAACTGCTTTATGTGGGTCGTCTACGCGCTGCTCACGCGCGCCTACTTCCCGCTGCTCGCGGTCAACTTGCTGGGCGTGGCCACCTGCACGGGCTTCGTCGGCGTCTTCTACCGCTGGACCGTGCCCGAGCGCCGCAGCGGCGTCCTCAGCCTCTGCCTCCGCGCTGGGCTCGCGCTGGGAGTAGCGGCGCTGTACGCGGCCGCCGGCGCGCGCGGGTGGACCGGCCAGACGCTGGCCGAGGTCGTCACGACGCTCGGACCCGTGTGCGTCGCGGTCAACATCATGCTCTTCGTCTCGCCGCTCAAGACCACGGGCAAGGTGCTGCGCTCCAAGTCGTCGGCCTCGCTGCCCTTCTCGCTGTGCGTCGCCACCTTCGGCTGCAGCTTGCTCTGGACGTTCCTCTCTCTGCTGGACGACGACCTCTTCGTGATGGCTCCGAACGCGCTCGGCGCTGTGCTCAGCGGCTTCCAGGTCGCGCTCTGCCTCGCGTACCCGTCGGCTCCGGACTTCGTGGAGCTGCCCGTGGCCGTCGAGTCCTCCGTAGAGGTCGTAATTGTGGACGAGGAAGACAAGGAGAGCGAGGTGGACGCGGCGAAGGCGAGCGTCAAGGCGCCGCTCCTAGCAGCGCGACCCTCGTACAGCACCTTCGAGGCGCGCGCGCTGGTAGAGGAGGACGTGCGAGAGCCCGTCAGTGTCGCGGCGTGAGCTCGCGACCGGCCGAAACGATCCAAGTCAAGGAGAAGAGCGTCTCGAGTGAAAGGGAGACCATAGTTGCAGTGTACTCTAAGCGACAACATGTTGGCTACGCAGGCGATTTCGTAGCGACGTACGGCGCGCTCGGCTCCGGCGTCTCCACGACGACGGCAAGCGTCAATACTGGCGATGGAAGAGCTCTAGCCTGCTTGTGATGAGCGCCGAGAGCTCCTCCAGTCGTCGCACGCCCCGGTCGGTACACCCACCACACGACAACCTGGACCCAGCCGACGGTCGAGCAGATCGAGTTGGGGATCAGCACGATTACGTCGTGGGTCAGTATGGTGTATATGATCCAGACAGAGTTCCCGATGGTGCCCACAAGGCTAAAGTGGATTGGTATGGAGCTCGCGTCCTTGGTCTTGATGACGCCCACGATCGTAGTATGCCCGTTCCGCTTCCATATCATCGCTGCGTTTGGACGGACACCATGGCTCTTGTGTAGTTCGTCGTCCGTCGACTGGGCAAAGCGAGTCAGTCCCCTACACATGTAGCATGCTGGTGCTAGGGGACGTTCGTGTGGTGCTCGTCGCACCGACACAGTCGTGTGACGCAACACGTTCGGCGTAGTGCGCCGCCATGACTCTCTGCTGCTGGCGACTTGGCATTGCGTGTCACTTTTGTTCGGGTGTTTACTCTGGATCGAACCAAGGACACTTTGGGGTGCCAGTTCGCCGCCTTCTTGGTCTTCTGCTCCGAGCGCTTGGTCGGATAGAGGGTAGCCAGACGGCTACAGCCTCTGACCGTGAGCCGCTTGGCCCCCCGCGCCAATGACTGGACACGCGGTGCTGTCTGGTGTTGTTGGACCACTTGATCCGGAGACTGCGCGGTGAAGAAAGAGTCTTCTTCGCCCGCCAATCCAAAGGCTGCTCTGGGGACAAGCGGACTGTGAAAGTGGTGCAAGTCTACTTGGTCAAATGGCATGGAGAGCTTCAACTTCATGTTTTAGTCGCTTCAAGCCCCGGTCGGTTCATCCACCACACAAAGAGGTGGAACCGAATCGCAGGCAATTGGCTCCGGCTCAGACTTACTGGTGAGCGAATAGGCCGATTCAGGTGCACGCACGATGGTGGACAGCATCTCCGCAGCTGGTGCACAATGTAAAAGAGATGGTGTCGCCAACGGACGTGTCCGCGACTACACCTCATGGCGTACTGCACACGCATAATCTGAACTCGTGGACCCAGGCGATGACGCGCCAAATTTGTTCTCGTGCTTGGTTGTCATATCCGACACCGAGCATCTCAGTGTACATGACCGTGCATCTCGGTGCACATGATTGTGCGTGTTGGCCAATCATTCGAATCCTTACCACAGCACCGCGACTGTAACTCACAGGTGATGGAGTTCGTGATTTGCTGCCCCGGCGCTCCGGATGCCGTCGACATGTGTTGATTTGATGGCAAGATGGGTCGAATGTCCATGAGGATTGGTAGTCTTTAGCTTTAGCTCACGTGCTGTCCGCTAACCCATCGCTCTCCCCTATCGACTCGACCCGCTTTCCTTTCTCGATGTTGCAATCGCTCGCTCACTCAGCGATGAGTGTGCAAGAGGAGCAAAGCCAGCTCGAACCCGTGGACAGAGTCGATCTCGCCGGGCTAGCTTCTAACGCCAGTTGTCGGTGGCCCTCATTGGACACACTTCTCCCTCTTAGCTGCTCCCGTCGCGACATGGTCGTGTCAGGATCGCTGACGGCTCTCAAGGCGTTCACGACCGTGACGTCGCTGACACTGCGCGCGTCGCCCTTCCCCGACTTCTACTGGGTGCACACACACCGGACGACCGGCGAGGTGCAACTCCTGCCGGTCATCGCGATCTTCGTCAACAGCGCTGGGCTCGCCATGTACGGCTACGTCCTGGACGACCTGGTGCCGCTGTTCGCCACCAACGTCTTCGGTGTGTTCGCCGCGACCGTCTTCGCCGCCATCTTCCTGATACACACGCCGGACCGCAAGGCTGCGACCAAGATGTGCGTGTGCGGCGTGGCGATCTCGACCGCCATGCTGCTGTACACCATCCTGGCGACCAACGGCGCGATCCACGAGTCGCACAGCCAGACTGAAACGGTGCTCGGGTGGATCACGCTCTTCACGACCGTCGCGCAGTTCGGCTCGCCACTCGCGACCATGCGCAGAGTCATCGCGACCAAGTCGTCGGCGACCCTGCCGCTCTTCATGTGCATCATGAACACGGTCAACTCGAGCAGCTGGGTGGTGTACGCGACCGTAGTGTGGAACCCCTTCCTCATGATCCCCTGCGCCATCGGCGCCGTCTTGGGCGTCACGCAAGTGGCGCTGTGGACCACGTACCGGCCGGCCGCGACCGCTAGGATCAAGGCTGCGGCGGGCACCAACCCGCGATCACGCAACTCAGTCGCGATCACCATGGACGGGCCGCAGTGCGGCGCCATCGACCTCGTCCCAGCCCACGCCACGCCCAATAGTGTCTCCTTCATCGTCCTGGCCTCGCCCTGTCAAGAGCTATAAACAGCAAGTGAAGGCCAATTCGGTCCAAGACGCATGGAGTAACTGGTTGTTGCGCCTCTCGATGCTCGAAGAGGGCCAAGCGGATTCATTTCAGACGCTGCGACGGCGTGTTGGCGCCTGAAAACGCGCTGCTTGCACGTGGAGACTCGACGACGACCGACATGTCGATGGCTGGCGATGTTGGGAGCTCCGTCGGCTTGCCCACTTCGTTGGTGGCGAACCGACCGGGGCGGTAGATCCAGTACATGATGACCTGGACCCAGCCGACGATCGAGCAGACCACGTTGGGCACGAGGATGATTATGTCCATCACGAGCACCGCGTAGACGACCCAGGCCGTGTTGCCGATCGCGCCGACCAGGCACAGGTGGATGGGCATGGAGCTCGCGTTCTTGGTCCGCACGACGCGCGAGATGGTCTCGAAGGGCGACGAGAACATGACGAAGCTCGCGACGTTGGCGATGACCCCGACGGTGGTCGCCGCGCCGTCTTTCGACTGGTTGGTCACGCCGGAGCGCGCGAGCGCAATGTACGTGACGACCAGTGCGATGGCCGCGGCCCCAACAGCCATGATCTTGGCCACGCAGGTCTTCTGGGTCGACAGCGTCGCGTAGACGGCCACGTACGAGACGCTGAGCACCTCGCAGCACGCGTAGGTGGCCAGCAGCGGGAAAAAGTCGTCCGTGAGCCACGCGTATGAGACCCTGACGGAGACGAGCAGTGGTGAGGCCCGATGGCAAGAGAGCAGGGTCAATGACGAAGTGCTTACCAGAGGAACGAGTTGACGACCATGGCGGCGAAGGGCACGAACGAGAGCTCGCCCAGGTCGCGGCGGCGCCAGGACCGGTAGAGCGACGGGATCGGGCTCATGAAGGTCAGCACCGACAGCGTGTACGCCACCACGTTGATGATCTGCTGGAACACCGGCATGGTGCGCGGGGTCTGGGGCGGCGAGATGGGCGGGGCGGCTGGCTGTCAGACGGCAAATGGCCGAGTGGTTGTTGCTCACAAGTTGTTAGCGAGCTTGCGACTGGCTGAACTGCTCACGAATGATATCAAGACAGACTCGGTCGGTGCTATGGTGGTTGCGTTTCTCGGTAGGTGCATACGTCCCATCCGCCGATTGGATGAGGAGCGCGGATGTGACGCCGCGAGGTCGCGCGCGCCGGTTGGCCGGCCGTCACGCCAAAGTCGGATCGCATTGGTCCGTGCGTCGGCTCACTGCCTAGTGGGGACGGCGATGGCCCAGTCAGACATGTCGGTCGGTCGGTGGAGGGACATTGGCGGTCAGTCGGTGGAGGGACATTGGCGGTCAATGGCGGACGGTGGATACAATGCTCAGAGCGTGTTACATGCATAGCGTGCGACTATCCTGCCGGTGCGTCCACGCTGTCGCTGTCTGCACAGTGTCGAGTCCGAAATCCCATGAGGCATCGCGCAGTGGAATTAGTGGTTCTCCTCTCGCCGGAAGGGCGCGAGCGGCAGGTTCATCGAGTGCGCGGTGAGCAGGCCGGGCGCGCGCTTGGTGCCGAAGACGCGCGCGTTGTCGTCGGCGGCGCGCTTCATGTCGGCCTCGGTGGCGGCGTCCCAGTGCAGGAACTCGGCCACGATGGCCGGCATCTCGGGCGAGTGCGGCAGCCCGTGCACGCCCATGAGCTCGTACAGCTGGCGCGAGTCGATGCGGTCGCGGCCCTTGCGCAGCATGGCGCGCGAGAGGCCCTCGGCGAAGAGCTCGCCCGTGTCGGGGCACTTGAACTGCGCGTGCAGGAAGAACCAGTCGTCGTCCCAGTGCACGTTGGTCGTGTGCACCTCGAACGGCTGAAACCGCTTGATGTCCTTGTAGTGGCGGATGCCCTGCGACCCGAACACGAAGTACCAGCGCTGGCGCAGGCAGATCTCCAGGATGCCCTGCAGTCTGGAGAACGGGCGTGAGTCCTCCGACATCCGCCACGGATCTGTGAAAGACGGCGCACGTACCCGCAGCCGTACCAGATCGCCAGCTCCATGTTGCGGAAGTAGGCGTTTTCGACCAGCTTGCCCGAGTAGTTGCAGTCGCGAAGTGACGCGCGCGACTTCCACACGCCCGGCCAGCGCAGCAGCGCGCCAGGCTCGGGCGGCGCCAGCCTGCGCCGCAGGATGCCGCTGGTCATGTGCCACAGGATGCGCGGGATCATCTCCGGCCGGCGTTCGGGGGCGGTGGTGGCGACTCGCGAGGTGGTCGGTCGGCTTGTGAGCCTCAACGAGTGAGGCGGACGGCCGACCTGACGGACCAATCACGCCTCGAAATAACGGAGGTATTTTGAAACCTTCATCAAATTCAAATCTTGTGTCAAGTAATGTTATTCGTTTTTATGTCACCGCAAGCAAAATTGAGCTTTCGATGCGAATAATAATATGCCTCTATAAACATATATATGATACCGAGCGGTATTTGCACTGCAGGTGTTCACGCTGGTGTTTCTCACTAGATGCGACATGTGCAGCCATGTCACGACGATCCGACAACTTTATCTGAACGTGAGGTACGGTGAACACTAAACAAAGTACAATGTACCTATGAAAAACGTACATTGTACCGTTAATAAAAATACTGGACATTAACCGCAAAATACTCAAAGGTTGCAAGCGAGAAATCCACAGAGATCCAGGAACTGTGTCACAGCACGTTGTTTGTATAACATACAAACCCCAAGCTATTCTCCTTGCTCGTTGAAGTGACCATCACTCTGTCGGAAAGGGCAACGCGTCTTCCGCCTCATTTCCCGACTTGCTGGCCCCGAGAAACCCGCGCGCCGCTATCTCCTCCCTCAGTCTCAACATGCGGCCGCTGGACCCGACCGACCGGGGCAGGGCGCCGGAAGCCCCGCTGTCGCTGAGTCTGTACGTCGCGCCTGCTGGGCGGGGTGTCTCGTCCGAAAGCTCACTCTCCGCGCTGTCATTGGTCGACAGCGTGGCAAAAAAGAAGGAGATCTTGCAGTCGGAGCTGAGCAAGATGGAGCAGCGGCTGCGCGGCCGGTCGGAGGTGCTCAGTCGGCTGCGCAGCCACCACGAAGCACTGCTGAACGCGAACGGGCAGCTGCAGTGCGTGCTGTTGCCGAGATCGTGGAGACTCTTGCCGCGAACCTTATCTGTGTCGCTGCTGTGTGAAGACAGAGGAACTGTCTGCGAAAAGACAAGCTGGACCATCTTCAGCAGTCAGTGGGCCTGGCGAACGCCGCCGGCGCGGCAGCTCCTCGTGACCAAATGCAAACTACAGACAGCGGTGCTGTATCGGAGAAGTGCGCTGCGATGAAGCAGCTTGTCGAGTCGCTTCTCCGGAAGCAGCAACTGCTTGAACAGGAATGCATGAGCATGGAAGACACGCTCGCGCACAAGACGGAGGCCCTCCAGCGCGCAAAACAGCGGCTTCGCGAAGGTAAGTGGCAGTGAGCCCTGCAATTTTACTCGTCGCTCCACGGCCACAAACGAAACAGTGTTGCCTACTCTCGTCTGCAGTGAGCGAGACTCTCCAACTCAGCGCGGAAGACGTGCACTCCGTCGAATGGGCTTTCGAGGTAATCTTACAGATTATTTGGTGCTGGATTTAACTTACAGCTCGCTGATATCGATGGCGCTGCTGATTAGGAGGAGCAAATCGCTGTCCGAGATGCGGAAAACAGTCTCCGTCTCCTTGGCCAGCAACTCGAGCTCGAAACCTTGGCCCTAAACCAATCATGCGACCAATGCCGAAAAGCGACAACGCTCCACCAAGAGCTGGTCAAGGTAAGCCGGTGAATTTACACGCACGGCCGGAGGAGCTAGGCACTTACCCTCTCGATTGTGCGTTTAGGCACGAGGAAACTTTTGCTTGATGGCAAAGGAAGCTCATGACCAGCTTCTTGCAGCAAAGGATGAAGCTTCGAGGTATCGTACTCGGTCATGCTCGTCTCGCATCATAAATCTGACCGTGCATTGTGAACATAGAGACTGGAAGGATTCGTTGAGCAGTCTGGGGCGACCTGGTGTAAGCTCGACCTTTGCAAGTAGACATTACGGTGGTGTTGATCCCACATTTGTATATCCTCATCAGGCTACCTGCTCGAAGGACGAGGAAGTTCACCAAACCCAGGTTGCATTGGCAACAAAGCTCGAGCAGTTGACGGTATGTTTGATCTCCTTGCCGAGATAGTGATGCAACAAGTGGTTGAGTTGGCGTACTTGTGCAGCAATCAATCGCGACGACGAAGTCTGCTCGGCGAGAACTAGTTTTTCGCACGAAGCAGGAGCGAGAAATGCTTTTGGTGACGAAATCAGGCATCAAGGTGCGACAGATACCGTGCCAAAACTGTGATCACTCGCTTGGGCCTGACCTTATGCAATGAATTTGGTGATAGGCGAAAGAGGACCAACTCGAGTGGCTGGAGCGTCAACGAGCATTTCTTGACTGCGAATACCAAAGTTTGGTCAACTCCCGTGCTGTCAGCCAAGCAAGTACGTTTCTCATTTGTGCTGCAGTTGTGCGTGTTGTCTCTAATGTTATCTCGATGGCGCAGACCGCGACGAGTCCGTGCTGGCTTTCAAGAGAACGCTTATGTCTCTTGAAGAGGACAAGTGTGCTGCGAAGGCAGCCATCCAGCAAATCGAAGATGAAATCGCGGATGCGAACGATGCACTTGCAGAGCTGAAGCGCCAACTATCGAAGGAGCGGAAAAGCCTGGGACAGCAAGTTCGCAAGCGCAATGCCAAGCAGAAGCAGCTCAAGAGCTCAACTGCAACCTTGGATTTTATACGCGCCGACGCCAAGTCGGCGCAACAGACTCTCGAGACAGCACAGGCTGTCCAACAAAGTCATCAAGCGACGCTGGACAAGCTAGCCGAAGAGAACGAGGAGCTGAATGCCAAGTGCGCACAGATCCAGGACCAGAACAGTGCCGCCGAACGTGCTTTGTCAACTCTGACCGTGGAGATTGAAGCAGAAGCGCGCCTCGCTGATTCTCGCATGCACGCGTTGGCGGACACCTATTTGATTGACCCGGACTTTTCCGACTGGCACAACGTCATTCCGAACATCAGCAAGAAGGTTCGTAGGGCGTACTCGATAAATTGCCCCACTCGTGTCCGATGTCTAACACTTGGCGAGTCTGCGCAGGTGGCGAATGAGAAGATTCGCAAGCAAAGCGAGTTCCAACAACAATCCGCAGCGTCAGCTGCACAGGTAAGTGCTTCTCCCTTAGCGCAACCGCATGTAGCGTTTTGCTATGTCTGCGGCACGAGTCTTACGCCTTGGTTGCCTCGTAATAGCTTCGCAGCAAGTATGACATCATGTTTGTGGCGTTGAGCGAGAAGTTTGGCAAGATGCTCCGCGAAAAGGTGCAACACCTCGCAACCCTTTCCAAACTCTGGATTGCTACGCGACGCAACTAACGTTGGAGCTGATACGGGACAGCAAGCAACCTTCGACACCGCGCTACAGAAGCTGCGTTCTACCGACGCAAGCCATGCCAACACACGACACGGCAGTTCGCTTCCACTTGAGGAGGCATCGGCTCCGACGCGACATCCCAACGGTACTGCTACCACCACAGTCGTATCCAGAAAGCGTGGGGTATCTGACCAGGCAGAATCGAGTGCTCCCAATGAACTTGCGCGGGACGCGGCTAGTGTTGCAGACCCTGTGAAGTCGGATTGCGCTGCTAAGGTATTCTACATGTGCTGAGGTGGTGAATAAGTGCATGCTCACTGTATGAACTGACGTGCTTGGTATGTCTAATCGGACTGTGAAGAGCTCAGCGAACCTTGCACATGCTGAAGCAGCTCCACTCAGCCAGGATGGTTCCAGTCGCAGCCGCAATCACAAGCCCAAAACGAGCAGCAGCCAAGCTCAGCTACCGGGGCATTCCGACTCGCATTCAATGGCCGACTCGACCACTTCCGCGTCGCTGGCTGTCCCGCTAGTGCTATCCTCCTCTCCTGCGCGTCCGTTCGCGTCTCCACTCCCGGTGAGCTCGCACGGCACGAAACACAATTCAACTAGGAAGAAGCTCCAGCTCCGAGAGAAACCTCGCAGGAAGCCGCAAAACAGCCGTCAACCCACAAGCAGCCAAGCTTCTTCGGGTAGAACGGGCATCGCGGCATCACCGCCTTGCTCCTCGCATCGTGAGCCCATATTCGGCAGCGTCCGTCACCATGAAGACTCGGAAGACCACTCTGCTAAGCCAGTTGGAGTGCGAACCCCACCAGTTCTGCCGTCGTCGTCCGCATCACTATCACCGCGGCACGCTTCGGCTGCGGACTCGCATCAGCGTTTGGCCAACAAGGAGGTCCACATGAGTCGAGGCTGCGTCACCTCGAACGATGGAGGCGAAGCCACTCCGTGCGGGACGACGACGGCCCAGGCATATCTTTTGCCATCGAACCGGCCACAGCAGCAGCATCTAAACCACTGGACAAGCAGCAGCAGCAACGAAAAGGAGAACGATCCCCCTCCATTAGTAGCCGATGCTACGAACGCAACAAAGAGCACCGAGGTGGATGACCAGGCCAAGCCAAAGCGCCACCAAGCAACGAGCTTCTCCCAAGCTGCTCGCTCCGGACGCACGAAGCTCAAATCCAAGAAGGTCGGCGCCACGGTACGAGTAAACCCAATTGGCAATCCTGCATATACTTGCGACTCACCGAGCGTTTGGATGCGGCTCCACAGATCGCGCGTAAGAAGAGGGCGTCGCTGGGCGGGCGAAAGAAGCCCAGCGCCTCGGCCGCCCTCCTGTCGACGACCATCAGTGGCGCGGGCTCTAGCAGCGGCGGCATCATCGACGCCACCTCCATCAGCTCCGCGGTCGCCAAGAGCGGCGCGCGTCACCCGCCATCGCTCGCGAGCGACTGGTTCGCCGACGACTGCTTCTCCTTCGACTGACTTGGCGGCGTGCTTCAACCCGCTTCATTCGTTTTGCGACTCACCCGCGTCATTGGTGCGCGTACGCGTTTATTGGTCAAAAACACTCATTTATCGGCCAATCGCACGATCGACATTCAAGCACGTAAACACCCTACCCTCGACGTCAACCATCGAACCATCGCCCACCCCACGATCCTTGGGACGCGTCCGACACTAGCAGTTTCGCGCCGTCCTCCGCACCGACCGACCGACCGACCAAACAGAATGCTCTCGTCGGTTCTCCGCTCCGCCGCCACCTCTACGCGCGCGGCCTCTCGCACGACGGCCGGCGTTCTGTCGGCGCTCGCACTCGCGTCCATGGCCACGTCGGCGTCTGCGTCGGCGCGGAGCGAGGAGGACAAGGGCAAGAAGTTTGCGCTGGACCCGCGCGAGTTCCGCTCGTTCACGGTGCGCTCGGTGGAGGCCGTGACCCACGACACGAAGCGCGTCGTGTTCTCGCTGCCGTCGGCCGAGCACGAGATGGGCATGAAGGTGGCGAGCTGCCTGCTGGCCAAGGCCGAGGTGGACGGCAAGGTCGTCGTGCGCCCGTACACGCCGGTCAACACGAACGAGGAGAAGGGCGTGCTGGAGCTCGTGGTCAAGGGGTACCCGTCGGGCAAGCTGAGCAAGCACATCGTGGACCTCGAGGTGGGCGACACGCTCGAGATGAAGGGCCCGCTGCTCAAGTTCGCGTACAAGCCGAACCAGTTCGCGACGGTCGCGTTCCTCGTGGGCGGCTCGGGGCTCACACCGGCTCTGCAGGTGGCCAAGGAGATCTGCCGCAACCCGGCCGACAAGACGCGCGTCGTGCTCGTCTTCGCCAACAAGACGGAGGCCGACATCATGCTGCGCGACGAGCTGGACGCGCTCGCGTACATGTACCCGCAGTTCTCGGTGCACTACGTGCTGGACTCGCCGCCAGCCGACGGCTCGTGGGCGGGCAAGACGGGCTACATCACCAAGGAGCTCGTGCAGGAGCTGCTGCCTGCGCCGAACAAGGACGTGTTCGTGGGCGTGTGCGGCCCGCCGCCCATGATGGCCAGTCTGTCGGGCAACAAGAACCCGGACAAGTCGCAGGGCGAGCTCTCAGGCGTCCTCAAGGAGCTCGGCTTCGACCAGGCCACCGTCTTCAAGTTCTAAGCGCGCGACGATGGTCTCACCCGCGAGGGCGGCCGGTATTGCGGCGCTCTTGCCCGGACAGAAAGCACGCCGTCGTCGTCGTCGCCATCGCAGTGCCTAGGCTAAGCAATGAACATGACGAGGTCAAGACCAGCAGTTTGTATCGGGTACAGCGTGTGATGCCGTGGAGGACCAAGGGGGTGGCGCCATGGCCATGCCTTCTTCGGTGCTAATCGCGTTGTGCGTGGCTGTCGTCGGTGCTTCAGTCTCTAGTACGTAACGTTAGTATGTAGAGACACCAAGACGCCCGACCGACTTGGGACACTTGGACGCGGACGATCGATCAGTCTTCGGCCACACAGAGGGAGCGACCGCCAAACATGAAGCGTGCGCGCTGCATGGCAGCCACTACATGAACGTTCGTACGCAAGCAAGTAGCCACTGTTCTCTCTCTCTCTCTCTCTCTCTCTCTCGACTGTTCGGGCACTCGATACTTCACACGCAGACACGCAGGACGCGCTCGGGCTCGGCGCGTCGGCACCTAAGATGACTCCTTCCTCCTCCATGATCTCCTCCTCCATGATCTCCATCTCCTCCTCCATGATCTCCTCCATCCGCTTAGGCCTCACTCAGCTGGTCGTTGCGCAGGTGGCCCGTGCCGTTGACCGTGGCGACCTGCACGTTGCCGACCGAGTCGATCTCGAGCAGCGTGACGCCCGCGTGGTTGTGGCGCATGCGTCCCCAGCTGCCGTCCGGGTCGACGCCCATGGCCTTGCAGACGAACCAGCGGATGATGTTGGCGTGGCAGACGACGACGCGGTAGCGGTCGTGCAGCCGCGACTGGGTCGACCCGCGCGCGCCGACGGTCGCCATGAAGTGCGCGACGTCCTCGTCGCTCAGCGTGCGCTCGTCCGCGCGCAGGTCGGCGGGCACGAGGTGCCGGAACTGCGTGCGGTAGACGCACTTGAGCCGCGCGCAGTCCGAGACCATGTTGTCCAGCTTCTCGCGCGCCAGCAACTTGCGGTTGGCGTTTGGCAACGGGTTGCCCGGCCAGGCCTCTCGGAAGAGCTTGTTCTCGCGCAGCTCGACGGCGTTAGGCGTCGGGAAGGCCGCCGCCATGTGCCGCGCCGTCTCGGCCGAGCGCCGCACGCCGCTGTGCACGATCGGGAAGCCGGTCGGGAAGCGCTTGAGCACCATGCGCGCGTTCAGGTAGTCGTACACGAACTGCCCGGCCGCGCGCGCCTGCTGGATGCCCAGCTCCGTCAGCGGGCCGTTCAGGTCCTCGGCCGGCGAGGACGACGTCGCGTAGTGGCCGTGGCGCACGAGCAGCACGTGCGTCGTGCGCGAGTGGTCCACGAGCGCCAGGTTGGAGCCGGAAGGCGGCGGCACGGCGATGGCCTCGGCCGCGATGGCGATCGCCGTCATCCAGTCGAACAGCGCCTGCACGTCCGGCGCGTGGAGGATGCGCGGACCGCCGGTGCTGGTGTTGGTTGAGGTCGTGGCGTTGCTGTCAGCGGCGAGCGTCAAGGAGAAGGAGAGGTTGTCGACGCGCTCGACCGCCGCGCCGCGCACGTTCATGGAGCCCTTGAGCACGCCGTAGCGCATCTTGCTCTTGGTGTCCACCGTGTAGTACGACAGCTCCTGGCCGCGCAGCACGAACATGCGCTGCAGCATCATGCCGTCTAATTAGCAACCAGTGGAAGGCGGAGACGGGTAGGCAGCGCGGATACACACGTATAGACGTACACTTACGGTCTTCCACGTCTGGAGGCCGCCCTCGCCCTTCTTGGACAGCTCGCCCTCCATGACGACGTCCGTGTCGAAGATCTCGAGGTGCGCGTCGTGCAGCTTGGCGTCGGCGAACACGTTGCTCATGTCGGTGACGACGGACGCGCGGCCGAGCCCCATGAGCGACGGCCGCGCCAGCATGGCGGACGGCCGCGCCAGCATGGACGACGGCCGCAGCATGGACGACGGCCGCAGCATGGACGCGCGCGAGTTGCCGGCGGTCGTCTGCGGCGACTGCATCTGCGAGGCGCCCAGTCGGTCGGGCGACATGTCGGACGGCCCGCCGGGCGACGGCCGGTGGGTGTCGATGGGCGAGGGAGCGCCCGCCGTCGTCATCGCGGGTGGGGGGAGCGGGCGGGGACGCGGGGACGCGGCGGAGGGCGGTGCACGGCGGGGGGAGGCGCGAGAAAGCCGAGTGACGGACGGGAGCGGGCCCTTCTTCCGGCGTGTAAAGTCCGAGATGGCCGCCCATATACACGGAGTAGGAGTACACGATGATAGATGTACGTATTACATAAATCTAATAGAGCGGCCGCCTCTTCCGTGCCTGCCCCCGTCTTACCCGCGCGACACTTGGAGTTTGTATGTCTGCGGCGCGCTCCGCAGCAACAGCTGGCTTTCACTTGGCGCTGGGCAGCTGGCTCCTCGGCTGCCTGGGACCATCCGAGGCGCTGAAGCGACGTGTACACGTTAATTTATCCAGCGCGTTTAAATCCAGAGCGCGGCCCGAGAACATATCCGCCGCGCGGGAAGCTGCCCGCACAGGTGCACCGCCGGCATGGGCGAACCCGCACTCGACTCTACACGGACTCGGGGCGATCCACGGTCCCGCCACACCCGCGGCGGAAGACTCCCTGGATTCTCCGTCCCCCACCGGACCGCTCTGGACGGACCTTGACGACTCGGTGGTCGCTCTGGCGGGTGAGCGTCCAGACCGTCGGCTCCGGATCGGATCGGATCGGATCGGACCCATACCAACATGACCACATGCAGCAGCGTGTAGGCCGAACGTGTAGGCCGCGCCGTACGTGTAGGCCGAGCGTGTAGGCCGGCGCTCCCTTCCGGCCATTCCGGCACTTGCCGCGCCGTCCCCACCCATGCGGGACGTGCGCTTATCCCCGGCGGACGCGGCCGCGCTCCAGGCCCTCGCGGATGGCTACGTGCGCGAGGCCATGCAGCAGTCGCTGGGCCTGCGGCCGGGGGCCGAGCGGCCGGGGGCCGAGCGGCCAGCGGCCGCTGTGGACGCGGCGCGCTGGAAGCGCGTGGCTCGCCGCGGGGACCTAGCGCTGTTCCGCGAGACACTGTCGGCGCGCGGCCGGCCGTCCGCGCGGCTGTACGCCGGCCGCAGGGTCGGCGCGCGGCTGTTCGCGGACCCGGCGCTCTTCCCGGCCTCGCTGCTGCTCGGGACGGTGCGCGGGGCCGTGGACGACGTGCTGCTCGGGCTGCTGGCGGCCTCGCGCGAGGCCTCGGCGCTGCGGCTGAGCCACGCCGGCGCGGCGGACGCGGGCGTCGAGGACCAGCTGCTGGCCACGCTCGTGGGCCCGACCGCGGACGAGCCGCTGCGCGCGCTCACGCTGCACTGGCGGGGCCGGACGCGCGTCCGCGGCCGGCCGCAGGGCCATGGGGACGGTGGCTGGGACGTGCGCGACCTCGTGGGGGACGGCGCCGTCCTGCTGCGGGCCACGGGTGTCGCGCGCATGCCGGACGGCGAGCGCGTCGGCTACGAGCTCGTCCACTCGCTGGCGCTCGCGCTGGCCCATTGCGGCCCCCCGGACGGTCCGCACGGCCGCAGCCTGGGCGTGCGGCCCCCCAAGCTGTCCTACTGCTCCATCTACCGGCAGCGCGGGCCGGACGCCGTCGAGGTCGTGTGCGTGGGCGCGGCGACCCCGCGGCTGGGCGAGCGGCTCGCGGCCTTGGGGGCCGACGCCGGGGCCCGCAAGCTGCGCGCGCTGCCCGGGATCGAGGCCCTGGGCCGCGCCAAGAAGCTCGCGTGGCTGCTGGCGGCCGCGGGCGAGCCGGCCACGCTCGCGGCCCGCGACCCGCGGCCGAGCTGCGCGTCCTGCCTCAAGTCGCTCGCGTCCGCGTCCTCGTCCTCACCCTCGGGGCTCGGCCGAAGGCTCGGCCGAAGGCTCGGCCGAAGGCTCGCGGGGCTGCGCGGCCGCCGACCCGCGGCCGAGTGCGGCGTCTGCAGCGCCAGCGTGTGCGGCCGGTGCCTGCGGCCGCGCCGGCTGCGGTTCGTGCGCTGCGAGGCCAGCGGCCGACCCGTCGTCTGCGAGCGGACCGTCCCCTTCTGCGGCCGGTGCCTGCAGCGCGGCGACGAGCTGAGCGCGGCCGCGGTGGCGGCCTGGACGGCGCAGGACGACGTCCGCAAGAGCGACGGCGGCGGCCGCATGGGATGGAGCGACGGCGGCGCGTCGACGCCGACGTCCGCGGCGTCCGCAGCTCCGTCCCCACCGCCACCGCCGGCCGACCATCTGACGTTCTTCTGCATCGACGACGACGACGAGGTGCAGGAGATTGCAGCGGGCGGCCCGCGGGACGGCGCGGACGGCGGGATGCAGGACTGCGACGCCATCGACGACCTGTGGACGTGGCGCAAGCGCTGGCAGGGCGTCGCCGCCGCCCGCGAGGGGTCCGTGAGGGCCAGCGACGTGGACGAGCAGGACCTGTGGACGCTCGAGAGCCTGGACGTGGCCGTCCTCGGCGACGACGCCTTCCAGATCTGAGCCGAGAGTCGTCGAGGCGATCATGGACGGACGCTTCATTCCTGGCATCCGCGCGTGTACTATACACCCCCATGGGCTCTTCGTAGACGCGTCAGGGCCGCAGGCGGGCGTGTATCCGTCGCAGCAGGCCTGGATCCCCCTCCGGGCCCTTCGTTCGGGCCTTGGCGCCCCTCTGCACGTCTCTACCAGCGTCGTCTCCAACGGCGGCGTCCGCCTCGCCTCCGACCGCCGTGACGCGCATGACGGCGTCGTCCAGCGCCGCGCAGAGCAGCAGCACGAGCGACGCGTCGACGCCCGGCGCGACCTCGACGCGGAAGGCGCTGCCCGGCCGGAAGGCGCTGCTCGCGGTCAGGCCGAGCAGCCCGTCCAGGTCGGGCCGGAAGGCCTTGGCGATCGCCTGGCGCGGAGCCGCGGCGCCGCGGTCCAGGAAGAGCACGGCGGCGCGCCGCCGCTCCCAGTCGCCGGCGCAGCCGACCTGGCTCACCTCGCCCGTCTGCGGGTCCTCGAACTCGACCGTCAGTGTCGGCTCTCGGTGGCTGCCTGAACGGCGGCCGCTGTCGGCGACCAGTCGGCGGCGATCGGTCGGCGCGCTGTTGGCCGTCGACACGGTCACCTGGACGGCGGTGAGCCGCCGCGGGTGGTTCGTGCCGATCGAGATCTCGTACGACAGCGAGTGCTTGGTCCTCCGCGCCTTGCGCACCGCGCAGCGCTCGCCCGGCCGCAGCCGCGCGATGGCGACGCCGTAGCCGTCGAGCACCCACCGGTCGCCGTCTAGGGCGGCGGCGCCGGCCAGCAGATCGCCCGGCAGCGCCGACGCGGGCGCCAGACGCAGCAGCTCGCGCGCCGAGCGAGCCTCCGAGACCGAGAAGCCGCCGGCCGCGCGGCTGAAGCCGTCCGAGAGCTCGAGCGCCACCGAGCGCGGCGTGCAGAAGCGTCGGCTCACCACCGCCGGGAACTTGTACTGCGCGCTCAGCGGCGCCGACAGCGTCGCGCTCGACGCCGACGCGGACGACGCGGACGAGGACAGCGCTGCGCCCATTGGATCGCAGCGACGGCGGCTGTAGGAGCAGCAGCCACCGTAAAAATATGTCCTTATAGTATCCGAATAGAAGTAGCAGCGCCGGGGTGAGCGGAGCAATGGTGGGTGGTGGTCATCTGGTTCCTCACAAAGAGGAGCTACGTTACACACTTCCGACTTGATTCGGCGGGTTGTGATTGGCTAGTTCAAATGGAATCAGGTCTGACTCGATGCGATCTGAGACTGAGCGGCAGGAGGAGAGAAGGTTGAAGGGGTGACGCATGCCGACGCGCGACCCCTTATTTACACGTGGAGAGATTATGGGGCTTGAGAGCACCAACAGCGCATGCCGGCCGCGCTCTATGGTGACGAGCGGCGGCGTGGCGTCGGTCTGTTCATCGGTATATAGTTAGTGCTCCAGTATCAGTGTGGTCGGCATGCAGGGGCGAAATGATGGCGCGCGCATTTATCGGTTCTGACGGGTTTTCTGGCCCATTCTTCGTCCGCTTGCGAGCATCGCTCCGGTGACGCCGTTTTTACGGCGCTCACGCCGGATCTCTACATGCAATTCAAACAGGTTATGCAATACGCAAGATCGGTCGATCCGTCTCACTATGTGTGTCCATCCCCGTCAAAGGGAGAATATAAAATAGCAGAGGTAGTCTGGTAAAATCACCAAACCAGTGAAGAGACCGCCACCACTCGGACTTTCGAACCAGCAGCGGCAAGCAAGCCCCGACCTCCTTCCTCACCTCCTTCTTCCTCCTCCTCCCCCCTCGGATCGCCATGGACCGCGACGCCCTCGTCTTCCTCGCCAAGCTCGATGAGCAGGCCGAGCGGTAGGTGCGCTCCTCCCTTGAGGCGGCGTCACGATCTGGACTCTAACGTTGGCGGATCCCTGGCGCAGCTACGACGAGATGGCGGACCACATGAAGACGGTGGCGAGCGACCACAACGTGGAGCTGACGGTCGAGGAGCGCAACCTGCTGTCGGTGGCGTACAAGAACGTGATCGGCTCGCGCCGCGCGTCGTGGCGCGTGATCTCGTCGATCGAGAGCAAGGGCGACAACGAGTACAGCGAGCGCATCCAGGAGTACCGGCAGAAGATCGAGCGCGAGCTCGTGGACATTTGCTCGGACATCCTGACCATCATCGACAAGAACCTGATCCCGAACTCGTCGAGCGAGGAGGGCAAAGTCTTCTACTTCAAGATGAAGGGCGACTACCACCGCTACCTGGCCGAGTTCCAGACGGACAACGTGCGCAAGGAGTCGTCCGAGCTCGCGCTCGAGGCGTACAAGCAGGCGTCGACGATCGCCATGGCCGAGCTGCCGCCGACGCACCCGATCCGCCTCGGCCTGGCGCTCAACTTCTCGGTCTTCTACTACGACATTCTTAACTCGCCGGACCGCGCGTGCAACCTGGCCAAGCAGGCGTTCGATGACGCGATCGCCGAGCTGGACACGCTGTCGGAGGAGTCGTACAAGGACAGCACGCTGATCATGCAGCTGCTGCGCGACAACCTGACGCTGTGGACGTCGGACCAGGAGCAGGACGGCATGGACGCCAACGACGGCGCCGACGGCCCGTGAGCTCGGCCGCGAGCCTGGCGCTTGGCCGGAGCGCCTTGGATGTTGTCGATTGGGTCTTTCCGTGTTGGAGCCGAGGTAGCCGAGGGCGTAGGAGGCCAGGCGGAGCGGCGTGACCTGCCCGCGGACCCGTAAATTGCGCCAAACACCTTGGGAAATGTCCTCCCGTTCATTATGGACTCCATTATGGTCGACGTCCGTCAGTCGGTGGAGAACTCCAGAGAGAGTAAGAAAGAGAAGAGCGGAACGCCTCACGTTCGCTACGACGTTACGACCGATACTTCCATCGGCCGCGGCGGATACAGCGAATAAGAAGAAAGCTGCGCATCAATTGTAGCAGTCGTCGCGGTAGTACATACGTCAGAGATGATAGAGATAGAGAGAGACGTGCCCTGCCTCTGCTTCCACCCATTTCGGCTGCCCAAGTGCAATTTGCAGCGCGACTGGACGACCAGCACGGTCGGTCGCCACCTCGGAGCAGCCATGTTGCGGATCGTGAACGAGGAAACGCGGTGGGGCGCCCGTCCTTCCGCGCCTTGGCGTGCGCCACCGTCGTCGGCTCGCGCGCGGGTGAAGCGGGCGGGCGGGCGGGCGGACGGAAGCGGTTGCGGAGCCAACCAACGGGTCTTGTTGCGGGAAAATGCAGTTGGCGCCGTCGGTTTCTCGGTGACTGTGGGAGAGAACCGATTTGTACGTACCGCTTTGTGCTAAAAATTGCGACGGAACCGACGTGCTCTCTTGCGTGGAGTATGTTGAAGGGTGCCGCCTCCGAAAAGGAAATCGTATCTTGCGATAAAACCACCACCACCGACGACGACTTGCTTTGGGCTAAAAATAAAAGCAAAATGTTTTAAACATCAACCGTTTAAAACTCAAAGTTTTACAGAAAGTATCAAACGAAACTGATTTATCGATAGTTTAAAACACTCGACTTGTGTAAAAAAGGAAAAATAGATCCGTTCTCTTGATCTTTGTATACTCGGTGCGGATGCTCTCGCCGCTCCCCTCTTTTTTCTGCGCCAGTATCCGATTTGCGCCAGACCCAAGTCTTCGATCTCCCCCCTTCTTCTTCCTCCCCCCACCCAAACCAAGCATCATGGATCGCGACTCGCTCGTCTTCCTCGCCAAGCTGGCCGAGCAGGCCGAGCGGTAAGTGCCTCGCTCTCGGCGCCTGTTCGCTCTGTGCCTTTGACCCGAGGGGACGCTAACGTTGGCGGATCCCTGGCGCAGCTACGACGAGATGGTGGACCATATGAAGGCGGTCGCCAACAACCACAACGTGGAGCTGACGGTCGAGGAGCGCAACCTGCTGTCGGTGGCGTACAAGAACGTGATCGGCTCGCGCCGCGCGTCGTGGCGCGTGATCTCGTCGATCGAGAACAAGGGCGACTCGGAGCGCAGCGAGCACATCAAGGCGTACCGGCAGAAGATCGAGGGCGAGCTCGTGGACATTTGCAACGACATCTTGACGATCATTGAGAACAACCTGATCCCGAACTCGTCGAGCGAGGAGGGCAAGGTCTTCTACTACAAGATGAAGGGCGACTACCACCGCTACCTGGCCGAGTTCCAGACGGAGGACGAGCGCAAGGAGTCGTCGGACAAGGCGCTCGAGGCGTACAAGCAGGCGTCGACGATCGCCATGGCCGAGCTGCCGCCGACGCACCCGATCCGCCTCGGCCTGGCGCTCAACTTCTCGGTCTTCTACTACGAGATCCTGAACTCGCCGGACCGCGCGTGCAACCTGGCCAAGCAGGCGTTCGACGACGCGATCGCCGAGCTGGACACGCTGTCGGAGGAGTCGTACAAGGACAGCACGCTGATCATGCAGCTGCTGCGCGACAACCTGACGCTGTGGACGTCGGACCAGGAGCCCGACAACGCCGACGCCAACCAGGGCGACATGAACGTGCAGGATGTCGAGTAGGCGTAGGTTCCGTTTCCCCCGTTCGGGCGCGCAGTCGGGGCGCCAAGGCGGCGGCGGGTCGAGCGGCGGCGGCCGGACCGCACGGCCCCTCCTCTTTGCTCGACGCGTCGCCCGCCCGCGCGTCCGCTCGCCGCGCCCGCCCCCTCGTAACGCGAAACGATCGGCGATGCCGCTATTTTGATCCACGCCGTCTCATGTAGCGTTTGCTTGTGGTCTCGATCTTATTAGTCCAGAGGATCGGTCTGCGTTTCGTCAACCGAAACGCGAGTTGTCTCTGTTCCGGTCGACCGACGTCGGCCCTTCCGGATAAGAACCAACAGGGCGAGTCCCTTCTTATTCGCGAGTCGAGCCGAGACCAGTCGCGTCGTGGCGTCGTCTTTGGGCTTGTAGCGCGTCCGCTGCGACGTGGACCACGCACGTCATGTGGTTGAGCAGACGGCCATGTCCGCCCGTTGATGCCTTGCTGACAGCAATGTGAGGACCTTAACTGTTGTGCGACAGGACAAAGCCGGCGTTGGTGGTGCGCGCAGACGGTCGTCACGTCGGACGTCTCCAGGGAGCTTGGCGACACCCAAGACCGCGTCCAGACCCTCCTGGATCATGTACGTGGACAAGTGATGCGTCGTACCAAGGAAATCGGCGACCTCCTTGAGTCGTGACGGCTCGCTACTATGCAGCACTCACTCTCCAAGCAAGGCACATGCGACACTAAGCGGCACTTGCCGACGCGTCGAACGCTCCACGCAACTCCTTGAGGTGGGCCTCCCTCCGTCTTGTCGATGCGGTCGGGAGCGAACCTCGCGGGGTACAGTAGCAGGGGAGGGGAGGGGAGCGCACGCATCCGCGATCCAGCGTCGTCTTCTCGGGAGGCGAACACGCCAGGCGCTACAGTCAGCGCCGTAGCCGTACTACAACCCAGAAGTCGGCGCTATATGCTCGAGGTTGAGCAGGAGGTTAAGCTCGCTGTCCGTCGCCGTTCCAGACACCGCTGTTGACGGTCAGCGTGATGTCGCGCTCCGGTTCGTTGTTCACTTGGACTGCGGCTTTGCTGCTATCGTTGGCTGCTTGCTCGCGCACGAGCAGACCATCGAAGAGTGATCGGCTATCTCCATGCGAAGCCCGCGATCCTTACGTGCTTATAGGCAGAACGGCAGTGCGCGTCGTCCACGTCGCTGTACCATTCCATGCGCGTTGTGCACCTCGCCTGGTAGGTACGTAGCCTGGAGCATGAGGAGGGACCTACGATGCCTTCAGTGTCGGCGATGACGACCCGCACCGAGTGCTGGCGCCTCTGCTGCTCTCGGTAGCCGCTCGGAGAGCGAAGGCGATCTGCTGCGACCGTCTGCTGAGCAGTAGTGTTCGGGTGCTGTGGCTCCGTTCGGCTTGCTGGTCGAAGAAGTCTCATCGTCAGAGCGAGAGCTGCTTGGGCGAGGATGGGATGCGCCGGCACGTGAAAGTGCACTGGACATTGCGGTGTCGCTCTGGACGGGAGGTGGATAGTTCCCCTGGGGTACTGATGATAAATCCAGACGGTCGTCAGGCAACTCCCCCATGGGATCCCACTCCTCATCCCCGTCCGCTTCAAGCGCCGCGTCATCGCGCGACCAGCGTCGACGCAATGCCGGCCGCCGTCATCATCCGGCTCGTCCGCACCGCAATACGCCGTCAACCCACTTTTTACCACCCTCTGTATTCGAATACGTTACAGTCTTTGATTATTGTATTTCAGGTTGAACTATACAAATTCATACTGTATGCTTGTCCACATATACTACATATTACATATTTTATAAGTATCACGATAGTTACAAAGAGAGGATCGACTGTACCGTATGGTACACGTGCTCAATAGATAAACGTCATATTCACTGGTCTTCCATCCACGCACACATGCTACATACATGCTACACTAGAACGGCCCCGCGGCGTCCGCACCGCCCGCTCCGTCCGCACGGGCCTTGTCCCGCGCCCGCGCCTCGCGGAAGTGCGCGCTGCAGAGGTTGCGCGTGCGCTCGTACGCGGGCTTGCTGCAGCCGCCCTCGGAGCAGCGCTTGCCGCCGCCGTGGGCCCAGCAGAAGCCGTTCGAGACCGAGATGGTCTCGCAGTCGCTGAAGGCGCAGACCGTGCCGCCGCCGTGCGACCAGCAGACGCCCTTGGACTTGGCGCGGTTGGCGCAGTCCGCCACCTTGCACTTGACGGACCCGCCGTGCTTCCAGCAGCGCCGCGCGTGCTTGGCGCGGCTCGCGCAGCCCTCCACGGCGCAGAACTTGCTGCCCTTGCGGCTCTTCTTCTTGCCCGGCGCGTCCGCAGCTGCGCACGGGGCCGGCCGCTTGCGGCCCACGGCGGCGCTCGGAGGGACGAGGCGCGGCGGGCCGCACGCGTCCTCGTCCGCGTCCGCCGAGAGGATGAACGCGAGCGCGCCCTTGTGGCTTGTAGGCGTCGACGCCGAGCTCGAGGGCGAGCAGCCGCCCGTCGGGGACCGCGCGGCCTCCTTGAGCGCCGGCAGCGACAGGAAGGGCGGCGGGAGCGTCCGCAGCGCCGGGAGCGCCGGGGGGGCCGCGACCGGCGCGACCAGGTAGGGGACGGCGTACTGGGCCGCGTAGGGGGACGAGTAGGCCCCCGGGCAGGGCAGGCACCGCTGCGGATGGAGCGGCCGGGTCGGATTCGGGTACGGGTACGCGTGCGGACGGCGCGGAGCCGCCCCCACGTACGGGGGCGGGAGGGCCGCCGCCGGGACGAACGCGGTGGGGACGGGCGGGAGCATCGTGGGGACGGACCCTCGGCCGGTTAAATAACGAGCCCAACGCTCGATGCTACGCTACGCAACGCGACCGACGGGACGCGGATTCCGAAATGACGGGACGCGGCCGGGGCCGTCCGCAGGTCCGCGGGTCCACAGGTCCGCAGGGGGTGGTCCCCACGCGGGCGGGCGGGGCTGACCAACCTCGTTGCGCGTGTGGATACACCCTACGCAGTCAGTTTACGTATTGCAGGAGTGGCTAGGTTTTCGGGAGGAACCAGATTGCGGGAGCACCGAAAGGCAGCGGCGACCAGCCGCTTTTCCGACGCACACGGGGGGGCGAATGACTTGGGTTTTGTATACTTATTGATGATGCACACAAACACGAGCCACAAACAAGAGGAGCGTACAGTGTGGTAGTGGGTGACGCGCCGGCGTGGCATTGCCAGGCAGGGGGAGGGGAGAATGCACCACTGATACAAGATATCATATGATTTGGTGCAGTCAGTGTTGACAGGCAGACTGTAGGAGCCAGCGATGGTGATCAACTGGAGCGTTACAACACCTAACTAGATCAGTACGTTGGGCATATCAGACACCCTCGGCAAGCATTTGCTTTCTGCACACACGGTGCAATCAGCATCTACCGTACAGTAGTCAGCGACCGCAGCTCCTTGAAGAACGCCCCCTCTGCTTCGTCAGTAGTATTACGGCGCGCTGGATGGGTAGAGCACACGCCTCTCACTGCGGGGCGACCGAAACGCCGAGGCTGTTTGACCGCCGACCCCGACAGTCGGTGCTCGCTGACGTGGCGGGCAGTGGGAGATCCCGCAAGATCGCGGCACTTGCGTGTCCGCCGCCAGCCACCCGGCCGACGCCCTCGCCACAGCATACGGCATACTGGTCGAGGCTCAAGAATCCCTCGGTTCGATGAGACACTCGACTTCCTGGCTCCTGGCTCTCTCTCACCCCCTACAGTGCTGTACTGTACTGTTCAGTATAGCACAGTATGCTGAAACCAACATGTCGGCCAATTTTTCGGGGCGGTCATCACGCGGTCGTGTGTCGTCACCGTGTATCTGGTCGCGTTGTTGGTCACTGAATACGGTGTACACTCAACCTCTGTACAGTATACGGGACGGCAGTGTACCTCGGGGGAGATTTTATTTCGCGCGGCCGACGTCAGGGCTTCGGTGGCGGCGGCCATCTGGACACCGAGAACGCTCTGGACTCGTAACTCACGCCGACACCCACGAGGGCCACACACCATTCGACACAATCCAGAGCTCCGAGTCCTGGCGCACGGTGAGTCAACGCGGCGGTCTTCTGGCGGTTCTATTAGTCAGTGACCTACGTACGTGTCTCGAGTGCCCGAGAAGTCCAGAGTACCCGGGTGACTGCTGTGGCGACCCGGTGGACGACCCGACTGAGCTCCGCGCTGTGCAGATCCATCGGACCCGAACGAACCTGTGTAGTGTAGCCCGTAGATCGATGAAGGGCGTGGTGGCGTGCCATGCTGGGTCGGTGTATGTTCCTCCGTGAGCGTCGCTGTCGTCCCCTACTTGGAAGAGGACAGCGTGGAGTGTGCGTACTGCAGTCTTCTGGACATCGTAGAGACTGCGCGCGTCTCTAACGATGGACGTGGGTGGCCGCGTCGCCGGCCGAACGGGTCCGAACGAACGTTTGCTGCTAGGATTCTACCCGCTATACTTGGCATTTCATTACTCCACACAGCCACCTATCGCCTACGCCGCGCGCTCACATGGTCAGCTCCATGATGGCGTTGACAATGTCGTTGTCGTTGGAGCGCAGCGCGGCGACGGCCTTGGCCTTGCTCACGCCGGCCTGGGACATGACGAGCTGGATGTCCTTGGCGTCGATGCCCGACTCGTCGACCTCGGCGTCGTCGTCCTCCTCCCCCTCCTCGACGGCCGGGGCGGTGGCGTCCGCGGCGTCCTCGGCGGCCTCCGGCGCCTTGAACTGCTGCGCCGCGAGCTGCTGCGCCTGCGCGTTCAGGTCCTCGATCTTGGCCTCGCCGAAGATGACGAACGTCTCGCTCACGGCGCTCTTGAACACGTCCGGCTTGGAGATGACGAACAGGATGTTCTTGTTCTTCTTGATCGTCACGCGGATGATGCCGCCCACGGGCTTGAGGCCCATCTTCTGCATGGCCTTGCGCGCCTTCTTCTCCGACCGGTTGTGCTTGCCGGCCTCGGCGTCCGCGCCGTCCTGCGCCTCCTCGAGCGCCGGGATCTCGTCGTCCGAGTCCGCGTCCTCGTGGTCGTGCGCGTGCGCGTGGTCGTGCGAGTGCGCGTGGTCGTGCGCGTGCGCGTGGTCGTGGACGTGGTCGTGCTCGGCGGGGGCCATGGCTGCGGACGGGCTTCGGGGTAGAAAGGAACGGCGGGCGAGCTCGCGAATGCTGGCACGAACGATCGATCGCCACCTTCCGTTGGCCGACAGCCAGTCATCGTGAACAATCCCAATTTACATTTTAGCAAAAGTACTCCAATTTTGTAAAAAGGGGTCGCCAAACGTAAATCGAAACAATTTTTCACGCCTCCATCCCAAAAAAATAAATGAACAGTCCCAATTGGAACTAACCGTTTGGTGTGGTTCCTTCAAATATAACTCAAAAACCATACTGAAACCAAGAGTCTTTTATTTTGGGCAACAAAGTACTGTCCAATTTGCCCAAATGAACAACCCTAACGTATACTGAAATCCATACGTTTAAGTTTGGGACCTCTTGATTTGCTCTTTTTATGCACTGTCGACGACGCTTTTATGCATCAACGACGCTTTTTTGTGTCAAATGATGTAAAAAGGAATATTTTAGACCATATTGAAACTCACGGTACGCAATTCGACGACCGTAATGCTCTTCTATACAAGGTTTATTTTTCGACCATTTCGATAGACTTTCTTGCACGCCTTCAACCCGTTACATGTCATTCGTCGCCGACTGTGATAGCCATGGGCAATGGTCGCGCCGCCGCTTCAGTATCTTGGCACCGACCTATCAGCGGCGGCGGCGCGGCCCCCAGATCCTGCGCCGGAGAGTCGCCGTCCTCATTCACCATCTTGACCGGCTGGAGCCCCGCGATCGACCGCTCCGCCCTCGCTCTCCGATCCTCGTCCCTCGCGCGCGTTTCCCCTAGCAGACCCGCGCACCGTCGTGCTCTCTCTCTCTCTCGCCCGCTCTCACTAGCCGAAGTCGACCGACGCAAGGCGAGATGCGACGGCTCCTGCTGTGGTCGCTGCTGCTGGCGGCGCCCATCGCGCACGCCGCCATCTCCGGTGCGTTCCTCCTGCTGTTACATTACGTCAAAGATCCCAACTTCTCAAAGACCTGCACTAACCGACGGACGCAACGACAGCGCCGTCGACGCCGCTAAACGTGGCGCTGGGCGTCGTGAGCCAGGACGCGCTGCAGATCGAGTGGGCGCCGCCCGCGCGCGATGGAGGGGCCCCTGTCTCGTCCTATCTGGTCGAGTGGGACCCGGACCCGGGCGTGCGCGAGGTGCAGGTCGTGCGCTCGGCCGCCAATACGGGCCCGAACGAGGTGCAGACCGTGCAGACCGTGGCCGCGGACGTGGACGAAGTGCAGATGGTCACGACTGCTGCCACAGCGCAGCCCGAGATCCAGACGGTCACCACCGCCGCCGCGCCGGGCGAGACGCTTGGCGGCGTCTTCACGCTCGAGCTCGACACGACCAGCAGCGGCGGCAGCTGGCAGCGCTCGGGCGTCATCGCGTTCAACGCGCTCGCGACCGGCGACCGCGCGAGCGTCGCCGAGGTCCTGCGCGCCATGAGCAACGTCGGCTCCGCGGGCGTCCAGGACGTCAGCCGCGTCGGCCCGGACGCACAGGGCGGGTTCACGTGGCTCGTCACGTTCGCCACGGCCATGGGCAACGTGCCCGACTTGAGGCTCTCGTCCAACTTCCTCACGGGAAGCAGCGCCAACGTGGCGATCGCAACGACGCAGCAGGGCAACGTAATCGCAGACGGCACCTTCACGCTCGTGTTCCGAGGGGAGACGACCGCGGACATTCCGTTCGATGCGACGGATGCTGCGATGCAGCAGAAGCTGCAAGCGCTCGAATCCATCGACGCCGTCAACGTCGTGCGCACTGGACCGACCGTCCAGAATGGCTACTCGTGGACCATCACGTTCACGTCCGACAGCGCGCGCAACTCGGGCAACTTGCCTATGCTCACGGTTGGCGCCAACATCCTCTTGCAAGCCACCGGCGCGACGGTGACCGTCACGGAGGTGCAGGCTGGCAACCAACTCACGGGTTCGTTCCAGTTGAGCTACGCCGGGCTGTCGACGATCGATTTGCCCATCGATTGCTCCGCTGCGAGCATGAAGTCAGCGCTGGAAGCGTTGGGCAACGTTGGTGTCATCGATGTCGTGCGAACCGAGCGCGCAGACCCGCAGGGAGGACACACGTGGACAGTGTCGTTCCTCACCCGAAACGATATTGGGGCAGCACTAGGCAAAAGTGTATCCTCGTTAGGTGAAACGCGCACAGACGGAGTAGTCTCCAAGGCGGTACGCGTGACACGCACGCGACAGCAAACCACTCAGGAAGTCCAAGACATCGTTGTGACGACAGCGACCAGCGTTGCGTCGACAACGGCGTTCTACCTGCGCGCAGCCTTTGCGAATCAGGTTTTCACAACGGGACCAATCCCAGCCAACCCCTTGGGTGACGGCACATGCGTGCCAATGCGGCCCGAGGTGCAGCAGATTCGCGGGACAACTGTAGATACCACTGCTCACGGTGGCGATTATCTTGTGTCGCCGCGCACAGCCATCCAGCTCGTATACACAAGCAACCTGGAAGACGGCACTATCGAGAGGACGAACCCAATATTCGTCAATAGTGCTAATGGAGACTGCACAGTGGGTGCTGCCTCGATCGCTCGGGAGCTGTCCGCCCTGGATGGTATCATTGAGCCAGTGACAGTCACATCCAGCGCTGCGATCTCGACCCAAGAGTGCACCTGGGCCGTCACGTTCAACAACCAACCTGGCAACTTGGTACAGATGATGGTTGTTGCTCCGTCCAGCGCGGCAGGTCCGTCATCCACCGTCACGATCGGGGATGATGCAATTCAAGTAACCACCCTAACCGAGGGAACGATCGATATAATCAAGACGGAGCTCGAGCGGCTGCCCAACGTCGCTCAGGTGACAGTGTCAGCGACCCCTGCCTTGACGCATAATGCCGACAAGACTTGTCGGTGGAGTGTCACGTTCGATAGGAACGCTGGGAATCTGCCGCTGATGACAGTGTCCGTCGACGGAACTACCTTTGGTGCGTCTGAATTGGCGGGTAGTGGCGAGACCATAGCTGTCGTTGCCAATACCCAAGGCACATCGTCGGTTCTGGGCGGGATCTTTGCGCTGGAATTCGAAGGTGAGCGCACGGGGTACATGCCATTCGACGCGAGTGCCGCTGTGGTGAAAGCGCAGCTGGAGACTCTGTCGACGATTGGAAACGTCGATGTCACGCGATCGAACGCTGACCCGAACAACGGGTATGCCTGGAGTATCACCTTTGCCAACAACCTAGGCGATCTCGTAGCGATTGAGCCCGATGCGTTGGCTCTCACGGGCACAGCACCGCTCATCGAGATTACGGAGCGTGTCAAAGGCGCCTTTCCGCCGTTCAACTCCCAAGATCCCGCAAACGGTATGACATTTTTGTTGTTTACTCGGTTTTTAGCTGATCTAACATGAAAATTGGGAACCAGGTGTGAGCTTCGGCAGCGCGCTTATATCGGACTTGAGCGATCTGTCCGTGACAGCGAACCACTTGGATGAGAACATCCCGTACTTCTTCCGCGTATCCGCCATCAATGCTGCTGGCCGAGGCGTGGGAGCAATGTCGACTCCTCAGTTCGCTATCCCGACGCCGCAGTCTCCAACAGCGCCGTCTAACGTAACGCTGGGAGCAGTTGACGGCACAAGCATCGCCGTCACGATGTACTCGCCACTCAGCGACGGCGGGAAGCCCCTCGACTCCTTTCGCGTCGAGTGGGGTACCAGCCCTATCGTGAACGAAGTTCAACAGGTTCGACTACAAGTCCCTATCGTTCAAGAAATCCAGCAGATTTCAACAACAATGCCGACGCCGGTGCTTGGAGAGGTTCAACTTGTACTGCTGACTAGCACGTACAACTCATTCTCTGCCAACGAAGTTCAGCAGATCAGTTGCGACGCGCTCAACACCGGCACTGGGTTCTTTTCGCTCAACTTCTTGGGGGAGACAACTGGTCGGATTGCGGTAATCGAGGTATCGGCAAGCGCGATCGAGACAGTACTCGAAGAATTGACATCGATCGTCGATGTGCAAGTGTCCTTTTTCGGGGGCCAAACCACGGCGTGCAGTCCATGCCCATCGTTAGGGTGTACGTCGGGCTTTGAGGTCACCTTTGTGTCTGTGAACGGCATGACAGGCGATATGCCGAAGCTAACGGGCAACACGAACGACTTAGAAGGCGTGCGACGAATTGATGTTACCCAGCGCATTCAAGGCCAAGCACCAGTCAGCGGAACGTTTCGACTAACCTACCTGCGAGGCAGAGATGCCGACACCGTCCCGCTACAGTACAATGCGCCTGCAGCGACAGTGCAAGCGGCCTTGACAGCACTTGATCCGTTGGTCACCGTGGCTGTCTCCGATGGCACGGCTTCACTCCCAACTGCGGACCAGAATGCTGGTGCACGGCTATGGCGCGTGACGTTCGTGGACAGCGGCTGGATTCCGGACATGCTGGTGCGACCCACGAATAATTTACTCGTTGGAAATGGCGCTGGCATCCAGATATTTACCAAAGGAGCGACCTATGGCAGCGTTCCTGCTTCTGTTGCTGGGAACAGCGTGGGGGGCACGTTCCAGCTGCGGCTTGGCGGACATGCCACGGACCCGATCGACTTCGATGCGTCCGATACCACGGTAAAAGCGAGACTGGAGGCATTGCCCAACATCGGAAGTGTTGCAGTAACGCGCAGCGGGCCATCACTGAAAAATGAGTACTCGTGGGTGGTGACCTTCACATCGAATCCAGGGTGCTTTCCAATAGGGTCTGGCAATTTGGACGCGCTGACAGCAGACACAACCAACCTGCTGGGTACTGGTAACGCGGTAGTCATATCTACACTACGGCAGGGATCTCTGCCAGTTGACGGCTTCTTCCAGCTCGGTTTCACCAGCGGGGCGACGCTTTATACGAGCAACTTGTCACCGTACGCGTCGAGCGACGACGTCAAGAGCGCGCTGGAGCAGCTTGCGACAATCGGCCGCGTCGAAGTGAGCCGCATGACGAATTCAGACGGTTACTTGTGGCTCATAACCTTCAGCGGGTGCCGATCGGATTCGCCAGCAATCTGCAATTTTGGCGACGTCGCTCCGCTATTGAAGGTGGACACAGGCCTCATTGGAGGGCAAGGCGGGTCTGTTCCAACAGTGGTAGTGACAGAAGTGGTGAAGGGAGTTCCTCCTCTTCAATCGACACTCGTGACGGATCTGTCTGGCGGGGATCCGTTCGGTGTGACTATCCCCAACCTCAATTATGGCACCAGATACTACACGCGCTCGTACTTCCATAATACGGTTAGCTTCGGTGCCCGAGCGCTGTCGACGCCACAATTCGTCGTGACCAAGAACTTGCCACCAGGAGCTCCGGAGCGCGTACAACTTGTGTCGTCCAGCGCCACCTCAATCGTCTTGGCGTGGTCATCACCGACGGTCAACGGTGGCGCATCTGTGAGTGGCTATGAACTGTGGATCTCCGAGTGGGGAGGTGTCTACAGAAAAGTGTACGACCGACCCAACGATGCTGTGGCACTGACGGCGACTTTACTTACAAGTGCAGACAATGTGATCGAGTCGGGGCGGAAATATCTTTTCAAGGTGCGCGCCGTTAACTTTTGCTCATCGGAGGACACAACTGCCGCCTGCTACGGTGAGTTCAGTGACCCTGCAGAGTACACGGTGCGTGACCCAGTGGCGCCCAAGCCGCCAGCTTCATTGACCCGTGACTCGACTACAACGATCAACACGGCCGCGGCGAACGATGGGATCATCGTCGTGAACTGGACACCCCCGGAGGACAACGGCGGGTCCACCGTCACGAGTTACCAACTTTTCATGGACGACGGGGGCGTTGCTGGTTGGACGCAGTTGACGCTTGCCGGGACATTCCCGTACGGATACACATATTCTGTCACCGGGTTGAAGGAGGGCAACGTATACCGCTTTTATATGCGCGCTGTGAACGCCGTGGGCCCATCTGGCCAGAGTCCAATCCTAGCGGTCGTAATGGCAAACGTGCCTTTAGCCCCAAGTGCCCCGACTGTTGTTGACGTCACACCAACTACGATCCAAGTATCGTGGCTGCCCCCGGCTTCATGTACGTCCACGCTAACCGGTTGCAACGGATCGCCGCTTCTGGGGTACAAGTTGTGGCAATTTCCGGGTGTGACAGCCAGTTACACGGCGTCTGGATTGCCCGTGGCAACGGAAGTGCAGCGCATTCAAACATTCGTGGACACCCCTGTGTCAGAAGTTCAATCGGTTACGATCACGGGAGCATCTGGCCAATTCGCACTGTATGTAAACCAGATCAAGACGTCGCTGCTTAACGCAGGCACAGTCCAGGCCGCGACAAACGCGCAGGTCAAAGCGGCGATTGAGTCAGCGTGTAATGTGGGCTCAGTCGCTGTCACGTCGTCTGCATCAGCAACGGGAACGACCTGGACCATCGTATTTACGGACTGGACAAAGTCGTTACCGCTGATCGTGGTTGTTCGCGACCTGCTCACCAAGACCGTGGCAGCTACGGACTATACGACAAGCGTGTTGCGTATCACGGGTGGCAGCAGTGCGCTTCAAGGTGACTTTACTGTGTCATTCCGCGGCTTTGAGACCGGCCATATGTCCGTGAGTACCACATCATCTGAGATGAAGCGCCAGCTTGAAAATCTACCCACGATTGGTGTTGTTGTCGTCTCGGCAACTGCGGGGTCTTACAACACCATGGCTTGGGATGTCACGTTCCTGACAGAGCTCGGCGACTTGCCACTTATGAGGGTCACGAGTGGCAGACTGACAGGGGGTAACTCGCGCGTCACGGTAACGACAATCGGGGAAGGGACACCAGGAATGGTAGTGTACGACGGCTCCAATTCGCCTGACATCCTGTCGTATACGTCGCGGAACTTGGTATCAGATACTCTATATGCCTTTGCTACTATCGCGATCAACGCCGCCGGAGAGGGGATCGGCGGCGTGTCGACTCCTGCAATTGCTCCCTCGGCTGGCGCCTCCAGTACCGAAACACTAGCGTACGGACCCGCACTGGTGCAGGGCATGGCTGGTATCGTATATGAGGTGCAAAGCGTCAAGACGAGCGGCATAAATGCTGGGGTGTTCAATCTATACTGGAAGGCTGGGCCTGCGATTGGCCCAATCACCACTGCGATGCCAGCAAGCGCTCTCGAAGCGTTGGTGGCTACTATCGACCCGAGCGTGGGTACTGTACACGTATCCAAGATCGATGTGAACGGCGCCGACTGTGTGTGGTACATTACCTTTGTGTCATACGTAGGTGATGCGCCGTTGCTCACTGCGGATGACGCGGTGCATGTGACGGTTACGGAGTTTGTCAAAGGTGAAGCGAACGAGTTTACAATGGCACCACGAAAGGCGTCTGGAGACGTCGTGACCTATGCGACCATGCCTCCAGGGTTCATAGGGAAGGATGTCTTCTGGACGGAGTTGTGGTCGAGTCCTCCTTCGATTATCGACGGGACGCACGAGTTTGTCTCGGAGGGCGGACAAGCCGTGTACAATCCCGCCGTATACGAAGTGCAGTCCATCACGTTCAACGGAGTTACAGGAACCATCTCGTTTGCGCTGGATACCTCGACTGCTCGTGTAGGCGGCGCTGCCAGTGCGAGTACAGCCACGATAGATGCAGCGGTGCTCGCTGCAGGAACTACAAGCGATGCGAAGGCCGCGAATCTGATCAAGATTAACCTGGAGACGCTGGCAAATATTGATACTGTCGCAGTCTCACGAATGACAACAATGGTGGGGGGAGCGACGTCGTGGACGTACAGAGTGACGTTTGCAAGCGACCTGTGTGATATGCCGTCGCTTCAGCTCGTGGGCGACGCCGCATTCATGAGTTCAGACACGCTGCTGGCGACCACTCCGACGATGTTTAGCGAGATCCAGAAAGGTATGTGCGACATCCAGACCGTTACGACGTCGGCAAGCGTCGAGTCAACTCCAGAAGTGCAGTCGATCTCAACGTGGATCGATGCAAGTGTCGCAACCACGATCTCGGGAACATTTGATCTCGTCTTTGCTGGTATGGGCGCCGTCACTGTCCCGGTGTCTGCAACTAGTACCGACATGAAAGGCTTGCTCGAGTCGTTGAACGGTATTGACTCCGTGTCCGTAACGAAGCAGAGTGCGGACTACGGTGCAACCGTTGGGTTGAACACGTGGATCGTGACCTTCAACGAAATCCTAGGAAGTGTGCCTGCTATCACCGCAGTAACAGGAAACCTCGGAGGCGCGAGTGCCACGGTTTCGATCGAGGAGGTTCGGCGTATGGGTCTCTCTTTAGGCGGTACATTTGTACTGAACATGATAGGCGACACTACTGTCAACCTCCCATTTGATATCGAGCCTGCCGCACTCAAGACGGAGCTCGAAAATCTGCACTCTATTCTTGAAGTTGACGTCAAGAAGGAGGAACTCTATAACGGCAACAGGTGGACTGTGTCTTTCACAAAGAACCTGGGTGACCTGCCGCTTCTCGAAGCCTACCCGTACGCATACGAAATCCAGGACGTTGAGACGCTTGGAGGAGCCCCGACACCATTGCACGGGACATTCGCACTGGCGTTTAACGGAGAGCGAACGCAGTCGATATCGTTTGATGCCACGGATGTTACGATGAAAGCGGCGCTCGAGGCGCTTCCATCCATTGGCCGCGTTGACGTGACTCGGTCCGACGAGTTGGACGCTGGGAATCGCTTCAAATGGCGAATCACGTTCCGTTCGCAGCTAGGGGATATTGACAATCTCGTTCCGGATGCTGGCGAGCTTTCTGGCAGTAATGCTGATGTGTCAGTGACCGAAGTTCAGGCGGGCAATCTCAACGCGTTGACGGGTAACTACCCGCAACTTTCTGTTTTCAAACAGCATTCGGGTCTTCCAAGCTACACGGGACGGTACATCCCGTTCGAAGCTGGCTCCAACTACTCGGCTGCAGTTCTTCAACTCCACAGTGGCGGGCTGCGTGCTTTGTACTACGACAACTTTTGGCTGCAGGACGACCCAGTAATATCCAGAGTCGACCCACAGCTCGACTTTGATTGGGGTACATCGGCGATTACCAACTACGGCCGCGATTATATCAGCATTCGTTGGTTCGGCAAGCTTGCAGTGCCGTATTCGGACACGTATGTGATATACGTGCAGTCAAGCGAGGGTATACGACTTTGGCTCGATCACAAGCTCCGCGTGGATACATGGGACAGCGGGGAGGGCTCAGAAAACACGGGCACTAACGAAAACTTCCGTATCCAAGTCGTTTCAGGGACGTACTACGATCTAAGGATTGAGTACCGCGAAGAAACTGGCAGCGCGTCATTCCATCTCTCGTGGAGCTCGTCCTATTTGTCCATCGAACCGATCCCCGCTCGGTACCTGCACTACGGCGAGCATATCCTGGGCAGTCCTTTTCCGATCACAGTGACTCCAGGCGCAATGGATTTCCCATACACAACGGCGTTCGGTGACGGACTCACCCAAGTGACTGCAGGGATCCCAGCACAGTTTGTGATCCAGGCAAAGGATCAGAACGGCAACAACAAAACGATGGACGGCGATTCTTTTGATGTCTGGATCGATGGGAACGCAGATCTGGCTCCCTTCGCTGAACCACTTTACATTGGTCAAGGGCAGTACCTGGTCAAATATCTTCCTGCGGTCAGTGGTCAATATTCTCTCTATGTGCAGACAGTCGATGGGTTTGACATTTACTGCGGACGCGGCAAACTGAACAAGTGTAGCCCGTTCGCTCTTACAATTCAGCCCGGCCCAACAACGCCACACACGAGCCAAGCGCTTGGTCTGGCCGCGACATCGTATGGAGTAATTGACGGACTGGTTGAGGCGGTGGCGGGATCCGTATCGAATTTTACGATTCAAGCGCGCGACACTTATGATAACAAGAAATGGGGCGCGGCGGTGGGACTTGACGCGTTTGAAACCAAGATGGTCTTGGTAGAAGATCGAACAGTCCAGTTCCGAAGTAGCGTGCTAACTGCTGATCCAGCAACAGTATCGCAGGGCTTGTATCAAGTCCAGTATTCGATCCCGCGTGCTGGAGTGTATGAGATTCAGACGTATCTAAACGACGCTCCCATTTTGATGTGCCCCAGTACTATTTGCCAAGGACTAGGCACTCCAGCAATATTGAAAGTCGTTCACTCGGAGTTGCACGGATCCAGCTGTACGGTTGATGACACCGCGACCGATGCGTTGTCCGCAGCGACAAGTGGGCACACTACGGGGTTTACAGTGTTTTCACGAGATGCATTCGGAAATCTGCGAACAGGTGATCGCACTACAAACTCCAAGATTACTGGAGATGGTCGTTCCGACGCTTTTCTGGTGGAATTTGCAGGCTCGATAGAGACTTTCCGAACCTCATCTGCGGTGCAGACGCTAGATCTAGCTGATACCTCTGTGAACGGGTACTTCAAACTCACGTTTGGTTGGTTCCGATCACAACTGTGCGCGAACTGTGTTATACAACTCGCAGGAACGACGCTGAGTGTAAGCAGCAATATGGTGGGGCTTTTGCTCCCGAAAAGCAAATTTACTGTCCAGGAATGTGTCTTCACTGCAGTGAGCATTTCTGCAGCATCAATCACTGTGGTTGACAAGCACGGCTGCACCGATTTCACGGCCAAGCGCTGGGCACTACGGGTCGCAAGTTCTACCAATCGCGTATTGACGCCATTAATTCCACAGGACGTGAGTGCGGCAGCACTCAAATACATCTTGCAGGATCTGATAGATTCATCCGAAGTAGCCGTGACAAGAACTGATGTGTCACCCGCAGGAGGCATTGGTGCCAGCGGCTATCAGTGGCGAATCACCTTTTTGTCGCATTTGGCAGCGTGGAGTGAAGCTCATTTGGCCGTGGAGTACCCGATCGAGTCGTCGGCAACTCTCTACGCAACACCACTGAGTGTCGGATATACTGCATCCTCTGGCGAGTATCCTGTAGACTACACGTCTCACTATGCTGGGGACTACAACGTGTCAGTCACCGCGATGGATACAAACGTGCATGTGACAGGGAGCCCCTTCACAGTGAGCGTTGTAGATGATATCACGCACGGCCCCAGCTCCTTAGGCGCCAACGGCAATTGGCTCGTTCAAGGGTTTGATGACCCGCTAATTGAGCTGGATGCTGGTCAGGAGCTCAAGTTCCAGGTTCAGCTGAAAGACCAGCGACGATTAGAACAGCAGGCTATCAGACTACGCGCAGTGACTTTGCCGACCGTCGCAGAAGTGCAGCAAGTTCTGGTTACAAGCGCTTCGTTCGGGCTCAGCTTCCGCGGCTCCCCAGCCGTGACACTTGCTGCACTAAATTCATACGCGACAATAAAGGCGAGTTTGGAAGCTCTGTATACTGTCACAGACGGTGGCATCCAGATTTCAGCAGCACCATCAAACCCAGCGGATTCGGCAGCTCAAGTAAACAGTGCGTTTTTGGTGACTTTCACGAAAGATGCAGGTAGTCTACCTCTCATGACAGGTACGGGAGCGACTGTTACTCGCATAACGGCTGGCGCGACGTGGTTCCGCAAGGAGATCCAGACGGTGACGTGCACGTCACCAAATCCAACCACAGACGGTCCATTCCAGGTTGCTTTCGAGACGAGAACAGTTACCGTCGACGCTAATGCGGCTCTCACTGGTGTTGCCGGAGGATCTAGCCTCTCAGCACTTCTAACGGCCCTCGTCGGATCTCAGGTGGCGGTCTATGCTGAGGGAACCCAAGCGACTGTGTGTGCAACCAGTCCACAGCGCATCTTCATCCAATTCGACGGACGATTTGGTAATGTCCCTGATCTCGCGTTTTCAACCGATGTGAGGTCTCCACTGACTTTATCTAGCGAACATGACTCGGGAGGGGCGGTCAGCGGGGTATATCCGGCATGGGGGAACTTCCGTCTACTGTTCAACGACAATAAAGAAGCGTCGACGTCTGTTCCTTTTGATGCACCAGCGGCGACGTTGAAGGCTGCACTTGAAGCTCTAGTGGGAGTGGATCAAGTGAGCGTGGACCGAGACTGGTTCGATGTGTCGACGGAGCGCAGCAGTGCCGACATCACTACACTAGTACAATGGACAGTCTCCTTCGACAGTCACTCAGGTAATCTGCCTGAACTGGTACCGGACTTTGAGCAAATCAAGATGTTCGACAGTGGTCAACAGCAACCGTTCATGGAAGTGGCCGAGTATGCTCGTGGAACCTTCGGGAACAACAGGTCCGTAAGGACGACAAACGACATTGCAGTTTTGCTCACTACAAACTTAGAAGATCCAGGTATCCAGGAGGTGCAGGTCTTGGAGTGCTGGGGCTCAGCGTCATTCACGCTGTCGTTTGGCGGCTCGAGCGTTGTTGTTCAGCCGTACATGTCGTTGAGCGATGTCGAGACGAAGTTGAATGCAATCGTTGGGGCGGGTGTTAGCGTTTACCGGAAGAAGGAGCACGTTCCAGCTTTAACAGCCCCATACTTTCCAGTGTGCAGCGTGGCCAACCCGGAGCCAGTTGAGATTGTGTTTGAAGTCCCGGGGGATATGCCGCTGATAACGTGGTCGGCAACGGTGAACGACATTTATATCACCGAATTCGCCAAAGGAGTAAGCAATAAGGTGACGCCGGTCGCCATCTCAAACACGGAGACGCAGCAGCTGCTATGCCAAGTAACAGCGCAGGAATCCGCATCTGCCACTTTCGATGTCCAATTCGGGAGCAACACCATCACTGTTGGCGCATCAACTACAACGATGAGCTTCGAAACGATGCTCAATGGACTTCAATCGATCCAACAGGCCGGCGGTGTGACCGTCTCCAGTACCCAGCCAAATATGTGTCTCGTGTACGATGGAGTTAGCAGTCCCGCACCGGTTCAAATTGCCTTCCAGGCGATTGGGAACCCTCCTCTGTTGCGTGTGAGCAACCAAAGACACGGCATCGTGCAAGCAGATATCTCCGAAGTTGAAAGGGGTGTCAATTCAATCACATACGACGGATCAACACGTGGACTGTTCAACGTGTCCGTAACCCCGACCGTGCGAGGCGTGTACGACTTCAATGTGAAGGTGCTCAACCAAGATACATTCTTTCCGCCAAACGTCGAAGTGCATCCTACACGGGCCAGCGGACCCGACTCGATCCACACCGCACCAGCTGTGGTGACGCAAGGCGAGCAACAGGAGTTCTCTATCTTCGCGATCGACGAGTTTCAGAATCGGCTTCAGTCCAGTACGGAGGTGGGCACAGCTGGTTTTGTACCAACCTTAACAGGCCCCGGAGGCACTGGCGATGAGTATCTGGTGAACATCAGCGAACCGAGCCCCAACACTGATGGGACGTTTCAGCTTAGCTTTCTACCGCAGCGAGCGGGTGAATATGAATTGCGCATTAACCGCCGGCAAGCAGGCGGATTGTGGGGTACCTACTTTCGAAATGTTGATTTTTCGGACCCGTTGACACGTCGTCTCGATCCAGCCCTAGATTTCCAGTGGAACGAAGCGTCCCCAGTTGGCGACCCGTTCCCTAACAAGTACTACTCTGTATCATGGGAGGGTGAGATTCGAGCGAACGCGTCTGGACCACACATCTTCATTGTCCACTCCGACGACGCTGTTGCTGTGGAAGTAGATGGTACAATGTTGCTTGATTTGTTCCAAAAACCATCGACGCTGCCAACCACGGGGTTCGTGAAGTCCATTGCGATCGACTTGGTTCGAGGAAGCTTCTATTCGTTGAGAGTGAAATACCGCACACGAGACGCACAGTCATTCGTGCGCTTCGAATGGGAATGTGATGGTGTATTTGGGCGTTCACCTGTGCTTTCTGAGTCACTGTTCGCCTCGTACCCAGTCAAAAGCACCCCATTTTCCATTCGAGCGTATCCAGGACTTCTTGACCCAGCGCAGGTCCTCAATTCCATTGATGGATTCGACTCGAGCTTGGCGAACGACTCAACACAGCCTACAGTGTCTACCCAGGCGCTTGCGCCGATTCTCTTTGAGCTTGAAGCGCACGATGCATTTGGGAACCGTCGACTTCAAGATGGAAGCGACTTATTTGAGGTCTTGATTACCGGTTCGGATGGATGGGCGAAGATTGGGCGGCTCAACGATGTGATCTCTGGTAGTCCAGTGTCGATTAGCCCCTCATTGCTGTGCGCAGCGTGCTGCCAAAGCCTGGACGCACTGACCAATACGTTGGTCTTGACAGCTGACATCGCACAGAATTTGATGGTCGGCATCCCTTTTCGAGTAATCAACGCGAACGCTGGTGCACTTGTCCGTCAGCGTGACTGCTTCTTTGTGTCGCGCTCGACGATGTCATTTTCCAGCGGTACGACATCGGTCGTGGTGGAGTCTGGTCATGGCTGCGAAGGGTTTACTGGGTCGAATTTCGCCGTCTCGAGCGTCTTCCCTCAAGACTGGAGGTATTTGGGCACGTGTTCTGTGACGAGAGCGTCGTCGGCTTTGACAGCGTGTAGTAGAGACTTCACAGCGCTACCGGCAGACGACCCGTTGGTGCGCGGCGACCAAATAGTCGTTGGGTCAGAGAAGCATTATGTTCACAGCACGGAGGGAGTGTTTGACACGTCCAATGTGCCACTTCGGACTGCGTATCTAGGCTCAACAAGTGACTTGGTCCCCGTGTTTAAAGCGGGAAGTCGGACGGGGCGTCACACTGTTGCCTTTGTGCCGTATGTAAAAGGCGCGTATACCCTCAGTGTCCAAATCCCTCGCATCGACACAGTCTATGCTATCTCGACAGTCGCGGATTCAGCCCTGGGTGGATCATTCGTGCTGCAGTGGGGAGGTGAGGCGACAGGATCCATAGCGTTCAACGCACTCACGTCCGATGTTAAGTCAGCGCTCGAAAACCTAGCAGCGATACCATCAGGTGGAGTGAATGTTGCGTCGTTCTGTGTGGGACTAGACGCTACCCGAGGATGCAAGTGGCTCGTCACATTCCACTTTGACATTGATGAAGACAATGTTCTGACGCCAACGTACGCTACCTCACTAACGGGCAATAACGCAGCAGTCACGGTCCAGAAGCTAACAAGCTATCAGCCCGCCACCATTATCAAAGGATTTCCGAAAACCGTTATCGTGCATCCAGGGCCGACAAACCCGAGCGTTAGTACGGCATACGGTCGAGGCCTGTACACTGCAACCGCTGGTGAAAATGCGACGTTCTTTGTTCAGATGAAGGACACACAAGGGAACAACAAAGAGGATGACGATCCTCGTGACCGAGTCCAGGTCGCTATCTTTCCGTCCGGAACGTCCTTTACACGCGCGAGTCAACTTGCAACCGTACATCACGTGTCGTATGTATCAGAAGGTCTCTACTCCGTCTCGTACTCGCCAACTAAGTCTGGCACGCACACAGTCGCAATAACGACCGAGACGTCTCCCGAAATCCATCTCGTGAGTACGTCTTTCGGTCAGTCGCAAACGCGTGGGGGGTCGTTTGTACTCCGTTTTCAAGGCCAGTCGACGGATCCACTAGCTTTTGATGCGAATGCGACGATGGTCCAGCAAGCATTGTTGAGTCTACCGGTGTTTGCTGATACGTCGAACAACCTCTCAACGGTGATTCAAGTGTCTAGAACAAGCAACACCGCGTTTGGTTTTGATTACCGTGTTACGTACTCACAAGTATCACCGCTGCTGGAGCTAAAGCCACTCGAGGCGGTCAACAAACTGTTCGTTGCCAACGGAAGAGGATCCGTGTCGGTCACGGTGGTGCAATCGGCCGAGCAAGAACACATCAAAACATCGACCTCGTCAGGTACTCCCATCGTCAATGAGGTGCAGATTGTGCGACTCCAGGCTCAGGCTACTCTGACTGGTGGATCATTCAAGCTTGAATATAATGGACTAGTCTCCAGTCCGATCGCGTTTGACGCCACTGCCGCCACCGTCCAAGCTTGTCTTGAGAGTCTCCTGTCAATCGGCTCTGGGGGAGTGTCAGTGTCGAACCCTGGGACACCAGACACATTCGGCTCCAGGGAGTGGATCATCTCTTTTGTTGGAGTGACCGATGGAGCACCTCAAGTCGAGTTCTGGTCATCTGCGCGATACCAATTAGGCCGCCTGGTAACAAACAAGTTCTTGATCGGCAATTTACCCGCGCTAAATGTGGCAGCAACTGCGCTGATTGGAGATCCCACAGCTAGAGTTATTGTATATTCAAGCGGGCAAGCCTCTACAAACGGAGCTGCGACGATCGATGGGATCAGTCCGTTCATGACCACCGTAGCCCACGGAAAAATCGATCCAGAAAAATGCACTGCGGTCGACTCAAACACTGCTTACTGGCCTGGATCAATCAGCACGGTTGGTCAGGCTGGACTGCATTCCGGCAAGTTCCACTCCCGGTCGAGCTTCATCATCGAGACACGTGACACGCACAGCAACCTATTGGATGGGACCGGCAACGGTGTTATTGGAGCACCGATTCAGGAGGTGCAAATCCTTGAACTGCTGATCGTGAACGGAGATGCAAATAGCCGATTTTCGGGCACATTTATTATCGCCTTTGATGGTCAAGTGACTGCTCCCCTACCATACAATGCGGGGATCAAAGTCCTTGAGGGAGAGCTCGAGCGCCTGTCGTCGATCGGTGCAGTGAATGTGGACACTTCTGATGTGCAGACAGAGGTTACTTCAGGGACAGTTCTTGCTACCAAGACGTCAGACATTCTTCAAACAGGTGGTGTTGACTTCCGCTCAAGCTTTCAAGTTGGCGATTGGATTCGTGTGGGCACGACGGATGGACCTGTCTTTACGGTTAGAGGGATTTCTGCGACGACCATTTCATTGTCTTCTTCGTTTTTCGGACCGACGAACTCAGCAGCCAAGGTGTACAAGCAAGCGATCGCGGGTGCAGCGTTCACGTTCATCGTTACCTTCGATTCTGAGATGGGCGATTTGACTACCATCACCATTGACTCAACGTCGTTAGGAGTTATCGGCGCGGGCACTGTATCAACAAAGGTGACTGCGTGCGATTTTCTGCGAACTCAAGCGGTGCAAACTACTGCTATATCTCCGATATCCGGCACGTTCTCTCTCTCCTACCTCGGAGAGCAGACCGCAATGCTGCCGTGGAACGTTGACGCCGCAACGATGACGTCTGCCCTTGAAGCGCTGGGCGGCATTCATTTCGTCCAGGTAAGCACACCTACAGTTGGGCTAAATGGTGGCTTCACCTGGATGATTACCCTTGCGTCTGTTGAGTCGGATGGGGGCGACATCGATTTGTTGTATGCTGAGGGATACATGCTGCTCGGTGAGAGAGCTCGTGTAGATGTTCGTCCGGCTTGCCCTTTCACGGTCACATCGACAGGACAAATCCTCACATCCCAAGCAGGCAAGACTGGGTACTCGTTTGTCCCTGTGCTCTCTGGAGCAAATACAATTGTTGCCGACGTCGAGTATTTGTCGCAAGGGAAGTACTTAGCATCATATGACACTCCACGCTCAGACAGGTACACGTTAGACGTGCGCTACGCTGCACCCAACGGTCTCCTGGGCAGATATTTCAATAACCGTTGGCTGTACGGGTCGCCTGAGCTCGAGCGCATTGACCGAAAGATTGACTTCCATTGGGCCGACTGGATCACACCAACAAGCAAGGAGCACGTCAGTGTACGATGGGAAGGTTACCTCAAGCCAGCGTTTTCTGAAGATTACACGTTCTCCGTTGTTGTCAACGATGGAGCGCGCCTGTGGGTCAACAACGTTTTGGTCATAGATCAGTTTGACTATGATGTGGACGCAGTCGATGGATCTCCAGCGGTTACGTTTACCGCCGCCATCTCGGTGCCGCTCGTTAAGGAACGTCTGAGTGAGGTTGTGCTGGAATATCGTGAGAACGCAGGGTTTGCGTCGATTCAGTTTCGCTGGCAATCGCTCTCGCAATCCAACAGCGTCATTCCGAGCGAGCGTCTATTCCAGCGTTCGTCTTCCGTTGTACAAAGTCCGTTTGCGGTGGAAACTTACGGCGCGAAACCAACGGCACCTACTGCCGCCGAGGTTGAGATCGCGGGGCATGACTCGCTCAGGATTAAGTTTTATGCTCCGCTCGATGACGGGGGCGCTGTGATTGATAGTTATCTAGTTGAGTGGTGGACAACTGGCGCCTATGGAAACGCTGAGATTCAAGTTGTGAAAGTGGCAAAGTCAAACACGGCGGGGACGTTTACGCTATCGATTGATGGAACGCACACAACTGGACCTATCGCTGTTGGCGCCCTTTACTCAGACGTCGAGGCAGCATTAGAAGCTCTTGATGGTGTAGGTGACGTCACCGTGACGTACACATCATCTGCAGCAACTAATGATTACCGCATCACGTTTGCGACCCATGTTGACATGACCACGGCAGGTGCGCTGACGAGCGCATTGCCTGCGCTGACGGTCGATGGGGCGGTCCTTGTCGGTTCAGGCACCTTTGGTGTATGTGCTAAGGAGGCGGTAGCAGCAACTGGCAACCCAGGAGCTGTCGTGACGTGCTCTGCGGCGGAAAGTCGCAGCGGTACAGTCACAATTATTGACTCTTCTGCTGCAACTTCACTGGATATTGTCGAGGGAGATCCGTACGCGTTCATCATTACTGGGTTGAACCAGGTGACAGCAGCAGTGCCACCATCATCGCCAGGCTTTGGAGATACTGATGCTCCAGGATTTTCAGTACGTGTATCGGCACACAACACAGCTGGCTATGGGGTCCCCAGTTCGCCCGTGAGCATGAAACCGATGGCGGTGCCTGCTAGCCCAGAAAATGTTGAGCTGCAGCTTGTAGCAGGCTCGTCATCGAGCCTACGTGTCATCTGGGATGCTCCTCTTACGGACAACTCAGCAGCAATCATATCTTATGTGGTGCAGTGGCGCCAAGTCGCTGTTGCCTCATCGAATCAAGCGATAGTCGCAGGTGAAGCGTGGTCTACCTTCCGGGAAACGCCAGGGTTCTTTCTCTCGGAATATCCAGCGTCAGTGCGCTTCAAGCGCACAATTGTGAGTCTGACACCCGGTGCAGCGTACGAAGTTGTTGTAACCGCCGAGAACGTCATGGGTGCTAGTCTTCCGATGCACAGCACACCATCTATTGAAGTGGTAAGGAGCAAATTACCTGCTCTGGTAGAGGGTTTTGGTGGTGTGACGCTCAGTGTCATTGCCGCGACGACTCAGAATGCTTGTTCAGATGCAACATCATGCTCCATTGGTGACTCCAGCTCCCGTTTGCTGCTATCGTGGCTCGAGCCTCCATCGTATGTTGGATCACCCGTCACCAAGTATCTACTTGAGTGGTACGAGCAGGCACCTGACTCTCTAGAAGTGCAAGTGATTCAGATCACAGGGCATACCGTTGTGGCCGGAACCTTCCAAGTTGAGTATGATGGAGCTGCAACAGCAGCCCTTCCTGCTGATGTCGACGAGATGGCACTACAGCAAAGCCTGGAAGCACTTTCGACTCTGCGACAGGTTCATGTAGAACGATCGGCTCAGCTCTCCGGTGGCTACGAGTGGAGCGTAACGTTCATGTCGGAGGCGCCTTCTATAACTGGCAAGTCGTTGGTGGTGTACCCCGAGAACCTTATAGGTACTCTTGTCTCGGCCGGCGTTGGGTCAACACTTACTCCACCAATCGGGAGTGCAACTAAAACAGTAGCGGCAACAACAGGAAGTGCATCAATGACATGTTCCGGTATCGAGGCTTTCGCGAAGGTTGGGATGTACGTTCAGCTCGTCAGCACTGGTCCGGAGGCTGGGCTGTGGAAGATTTTGGCTGTGGCGGCCGGTTCCATTACCATCGATGCTGATTTCGTCGGTGCAACATTGACATACACCGTTCAAGTCGGATGGACAGTTCCAGGGTCGTTACCAATCAACTACCACTCGCACTACTACTTGATCGAAGACACCACAGTGGATAACCATGGCCCTTACAACTATGTGATCACTAGTTTGCCCCCTGGTGTGCCGTTTTTCGCACGTGTTAGCGCTTGCAACGACCTGGGATGCAACAATCCAACCAGCGCGACGCCAGCATCCCTAGCCGCTCCACGACAGAAACCAGCTGAGCCGCAGCTTGTACAACTATTCACTGCTGGTGAATCAAGCCTACGAGTACTGTGGGGGCATCCCACGAGCGATGGTGGTGATATCATCACGCATTATCGAATTGAGTGGGATACATCGCCCAGTTTCGGTTCGGGAGAGAGTGGGGCGTCTCAAGGCTCTGAAATAAAAGCGGTGGCCAACCCTGGTGTAAGCTGCGTTTTCACACCGTGCGAAGCCGTCATCGGCACTCTTGAGCGCGGTCGGGCACACTACGTACGCGTGTACGCGTATAACTCATTCGGCTATTCGTTGAATGCGGGAATGGCGATGCCTCCGTTTGGCATCCCGATGACCCAGCCGGATCCACCCACACTTGTCAGTTTGAAGCCGACAAGAACAACTAGCCTCAGTGTGGAGTTTGATGTAACGCATGACGATGGAGGCTCGGCTGTGTCCCAGTACTTGATTGAGTGGGACGCAATGGATGTCGATACGATTCTGGACAGAGCAATCGTAAGCTCTGTCGCAGCGCGGGCGCTTTCCAACGACGTCATGTTCTCTCGGTTTACAACGCAGATGCTTCTTCTATCTGCTGATGTGTACGATGTAGAGGGTTCATTTCGGCTATCGTTTATGAATGCCGTGACCCGATCGTTGCAATGGGACATCAGTGCGGATGCGCTGACAAACGCACTGGAATCATTGGAAACGGTCGGGCGTGTTCGCACTCGACGTGTGAGCGTGGGGAACGGCTTTGCATGGTTTGTGACCTTTCTGACCCAACGCGCCAACGCTGGTGGCATAATTGGCAAGCTGCCGTCCCTTCTCGTTTCTGTTGACAAAACAGAGATATATAGCAGTTTTGCTGTTTTGAAGACGGCCACGTTGACAACGACGTTGAAAGGCACGAATGCAGCCCTGGAAATTTCCACGGTGATAAAGGGTATGAACGGGTATGAACAACAATCGATCAGTTTGTCGACAGATGCGGGGGAGCTGGATGGTCAGTTCCAATTGGTTTACAACCAGCAAAAAACGGGCTGGCTTATGTACAATGCGACAACAAACGAGCTGAAGACAGCTCTCGAGAGCATCGAGTCGATGGTGGGAATGCCTGGGTTCATCGGAGATATTGAGGTATTCAAGCAGGACTTTCCGCTTGGGACTGGAGCTCGATACACGATCATGTTCGTCTCTAGGCTCGGCCCAAATCACCCGTTGGTTTTTTGCGATAGTTCTGCTCTAATCAGCTCAGACCCGAATGCGGTTATTACGTGCGAAACGCAGCGAGCGGTCGCTGGGGCTCTTCCGGCGATGAGCAGCCCACTCTACGATTCCGCGGTTATGACGAAAGATGTGATCACAAACAGCGACGACAGTATTGCGCGGTACAACATCACTGGGCTGTTGCCCGGCGTCGCTTATCATGTGCGTGTCTCGGCATGGAACGGAGTTGGCAATGTGTATGGTGAGACTCGGTACAGTACGCCAGCAGTGCAATACGTCCAAACAATGCCAGACGCTCCACGAGACGTCGGTGTTGTACCCATCTCGTCGAATGAACTGCTGGCAACATGGTCTTCTCCAATGAATGTTGGTGGATCTGCGATTACCAATTATATCATTGAAAGCAGCCAACTACAAGGTGTAGCTGCGCAGCAACTCGTCTCCATCTCCAGCCAGTTGAGCGATTTGACTCGCGAGCAGTTCGTCTTGCGTCTCAACGGGGTGTCAACTGGTGTGATTCTGGGGAACGCCTCGGATGAGCAAGTGTGTATGGCTCTACGAAACGTTATTCAGCAAGTGTACAGCAGCACTCCAACGGCTGCATCTCAGACACTCGTGAGTCGAAAACGTACTTTGTACGGCGCTTACGGCTATGAGTGGACTGTAACGTTTAGCGATAGTCTCGGTGATGTCCCGCTTCTGTCTGCGACGCGAATGACTGCCATTCCAGGAGACGACATTGAGCTTGTTGTGTCGGAGCTTGTCCATGGGAGTGTGCAAAGTTTTTTAGCCACGTCAGCCACAACAAGAGTTCTTGTTGCTGCTGCTAGTGAAGTTCAAGAGGTGCTCGTGTATTCACGCTCGCCAGTTGATCTTGAAGGGTCGGTGTACTTGAGTTTTTGTGGTGAGTCGACGCCTGGTATTCCTGTGGACGCTTCGGCTGCGGATATCAAGATCGCGCTGGAAGGGCTTTCAACAATTCAGGAGGTAGCTGTGGCCACGGAAAAGCTTACAGACCACACCCACTTGCCAGCGAAGCGGCACGGATTCCGTTGGATTGTGACCTTTGCCGAAACGCAAGATATGCCATTGCTGTTGACAAGCACGGATACGCAGAACGTATTGCCATTCCGATCAAAGTCGTGTGGTGGATCCCTGTTGGGCTCAACTCCGTGCGCCGAATCAAGTGAGGTTTCTCCGGGTGGAATTCCTAGCGAGGCGAGGTTGCAAGTGCCAGTCAATGCAAGCTACTACGTCCGCATCGCTGCCCGTAATGTGCACTACCAAAGCTCGTTCTTTGAATTGACGCGCGCTGTGTCTCCGCAGATGCGCACACCAATGGAAGCCCAGAATGTTCTTGCTTCACCGGTTGATGCTGGAAAGGTGATAGTGATGTGGAGTCCACCGTTGATGAATGGAGGAGATAGCATCGCCCATTACAAAATTCAATGGGACGTAAGTACCGGGTTCGAGTTGCAAGGAATTTACTCTGGTTCAGCCACGTTTACCCCTTCCGCGACGCAATCCACAGATGCAGCGCCGCATCGGTATTCTTACACCGTATCTGGTCTCGACAGCTCTCGGCAATACTATTTCCGCGTGTTACCTTACAACAAGCGTGGATACGGCAGTCCAGCGCTAGCGACGCCTTGCGACACCAACCTCCGGGTATCTAGACTGGTCATCGAGAGCGCGACTATTGCGACAGCATTGGCAAACCCCCAGACTTTGAAGCTATCGTTTGCCAATTTCGCGGGATACGCAACTGTATCAATCCCGGTCGATGCTGGCGCATTGGCAGTTTCGGACGCACTACGTGCGCTATCGATCGTCGGTGCCGTCGCAGTTACGAGAGATGACCACTCCAAGGGAGAAACACTGACACCTTTTGATAGCAGTGGCATCGACACACCTCAGGAATTCCGTCTTCAGTGGTCAATTACCTTTTTGTCTCGATCAGTCGACGGTATCGAGCCATCTGCACTCGGCGCATTAGTCGCAACATTGGATTCCGTGGGTGTCGTCCGTGCAGTAGACGTACTTGTTTTGGAGGTGAATGCAGGCACTGAGACCTACGAACCGAGGCCAATGTTCGTTATACCAGGTATGGTTCCTTCAGTGGGACCCTCATCTGTTCGCGTGTCTATCGTCGACGATGAATCACTTGGGATCAGCTGGATGGCTCCGGAAGTTGGCTCAGCATCTAAGTACATGGTAGAATGGAGTGACACTGCTGCCTTTACCAAGTCAAGTCCTCGTCATGGTGGCACCACCTACTCTGATGCCAGTGCATTTGTTGAGATCATCCCTGCAAGTGGAGCCGCTGGTGCTGTGATGGCATACACTATCCGCGCGCTTACAACAAGCACGAGGTATTATGTGCGAGTATCAGCTTACAACGGCGATCTCCTGAATAGTGCAAACCAAAATCTGGGATACGGGTCGCCGGTTCTAGCGGAAATAGTTGATAGTATCACGCTCGAGCTTGTACAACCAGACTCTGAGAATCCAATCGCACCAACCGCACAAATTGCGTACTTGCCGACTACCGTAACGATGCAAGTCAGCGCCGTTAATATCCCGAACCAGCTCGATCTGAAGTTCTCGATGCCAACGGTGAACGCTCTTGGATTTGGAGCAGGCGATGGTGGCGCGGAGATCACTCACTATCGCGTTTCGTGGGATACCGCTGCAGACTTTTCGGTCAATCCGCAGATCTATGATGTTCGAATGGTAGATGATGTCGGTGCGACAACATTGTGCACTCCTTCAGCCTGCGAATTTTCTCTGGGTGCAGAAGTTCAGAGCTTGTCCATTTCGACGAGACCTGCGGCTAATCCTGGGTCGTTTCGGATATCGACCGGTGACGACAGCTTTCCAGAAGAGTTGTGTACCTCCTGCTCGCTCCGGTTCAGTCTCAGTTCATCATACATCGGGTTCGACCATGTGCAAGCGGATTTTACAGCCACTCTAGGAACGAACGCCCAGCTTGTTGTTGATAAAGCCGGTGCTGCCTGTTTGTTCACTGTTGCAGCGACTGCTAGTCCAGTTACTGATCGTTTACCGATCGTCCCACTGACTGTAAACGACGGTTGTACTCTCACGGACGGCTCGTACTCGGTGCATACTCGACCAACAAGTTCGTGCATGTCACAATCGATGTCATCTTCAGCGCTCGCTGCGGAACTGTCGAACATCATGGGCGGTGAGGTCTCGGTCTCTCTAGATACATCCTTCGGCGCCAAGTTCCGGATTACATTTTCTGATCCAAGTTTTGCGGACAGTCCAAATCTTGAACAACTCCTCGTAACATCTACCGACGGATCTGGAGGCTGCGCATCCGTCGTTGGCAACGTCTGGACGGGCACTGAGCTAGATGGAGGCACTCTTCGGCAAGGAGTAATGTATTCGGTGCGTGTGTCGGCTCTAAACTCGGTTGGTCTAGGAGCTCCACGGGAGGCGACAGCAATTTGTCACGACCCGCCGTGCGTTAGCGACAAGCAACTTGCGCCTGCTGGGCCACCGAAGGCTCCTCAGAACGTTAAAGTCGCTAGCCATCGCTCAGACCGCGCTGGACTTAATGTCAAGTGGCGAGCGCCAAGTTCCAACAGCGGATCGGAAGTTGCTTACTACTTTGTTGAATACTCGACCACGGAATTCGCGCCAACTGCCATCTGCGCTGGTTGCGTCGTCGCTCTTGACGCCATAACAGTGACGTTGGACACAAGCATCGCGCTCGCGTCAAGTCAGCTGATTATTTTGAGTGGTGGTCAGATGCCGACTGATTGCTTAATTGTCATTGGCAATATCTTTACCGCATGGAATGCCGGGACATCCACGATTGTGTATACTATCAACGGCAATCACGGGTGTGAGCACTTCACATCTGGTTCAGTCAATGCAGACGCTCTCCACTCGGTAGCGGGAACTGGTGGCTACGTCATTCTGGCTGTGCTCGATTCTCAAGTGGCAATGTCAAGTGATGCCTCTGTTTCCGAGATATGGTACGCTACCACATTGCGCAGCCTGACCCCAGGACAGGAATACGAGGTGCGCGTGCGTGCGCAGAACGCCGAAGGTATTGGAGCTGGCACCATCGCTTCTGCCATATGCGAAGAAGGCATTGAGATGTGTACAGCGACATCATCAATTACCGGTCTTGTGATTGTAACCAGACAGCTTCCAAGTGCACCAACATTGACAATGCCAGAGCAATTGCTTGTCGAAGACTCCGCAAACGAGAATGGGTTCACAAAAAACTCCCTGACTATCTCACTCAACGACCCGAACGGGTGGTCCGGACTTGAAGCTGTGGACGAGTTCCGTGTGGAGTGGGATACACTTGCAGACTTTACGTCGATGGCAAAGCAATCAGCCATTATCGATCTGTCAGTCCAGTCACCGTCCGTTTGGACATCATTACTTGTCTGTGCTACCTGTGTCAACCGTCTGGCGACCAACGCCTTGACTATTACGAATCCGATCGTTAACGTCGCTCCATCGGTGCGAGTTGGCGATTTTGTAACAGTTGATGTAGAAACAGCATCGTGCCAATTTTCGATCACTGGTGTTTCCGTTTCGTCAGCAACGTCGGTGCTGACTGTTGCACCGGGACACCAGTGCGTCGACTTCGCGGCTCGAACGCTATCTATGCACCGCCGTGACAAATTCTCCTACACACTGACGGGACTGCCAATGGGAGTGACCGTGCACGTTCGCGTGTCAAGCCATAATTCGCTTGGTTATGGGCCAGCAAGTGACAGCATCGCTGTCACACCGGTAACATCGAGCGACCCTCCACCTTCACCTGAAGTGGTCATGCGTGCATTGACGCCAGAAGATGATATAGGAATTGCTCCAGAAATTCGTGTGACATCGTTGCTGGTGCGCTTCACTCCACCGCGGGTTTCGCTCCCGACTGACTTGAATGGCATCGGCGGCTCCCCAATCTCGAGGTATTTAGTCGAGTGGTCCGATGGAGACTTCTCCTATATGCGAAAGCACGTCCAGATAATCAAGACTTCGTCTTCTGGGGCGACAGGCTCAATCACGGGCGAGTTCCGTCTCAAATTGGATACGACGGCCTGCGCCATGTGCCAAGTTCAAGGCAGCTACACGACGTCTGCGATAGCTTGCGATGCGTCGGCGAGCTCATTAACGACTATCCTGCAGAATCTGCCCAATGTGGGTCAGGTGGCAGTTAGTCGTGGAGCTTGCTCAGTCAAGAACGAGTGCACGTGGAGCGTCACTTTTCTTTCTGAGCTAGGGTCAGTCCCCGACTTCACGGTCCTGCAAAATCGACTGACTGCGCCAAACGGACTTGCCACCATAGCTGTTTCGTCGCAAGTGGTAGATGGCGGCGTTGTGGGTGATTTGCTCGGAAGTGCCTACTGTCCTCATCTGGTTCCTGTTGTAAACGGAGGCGGTACAACGGTGTATGCATTTGGCCCGTTAACGTGTGGGATTATCGACGCGTCCACGTCCTCGATGATTACAGACAGCTACTACAACACACCCGCGTACGAGTACCTGATCACAGGTCTAACTCCAGGAGCGACGTACTACGCACGCGTCTCGGCGTCCAACGCACTCGGTTATGGAGCACGCCGCGCGACAGCTCCGATGTTCGCTGCTGTTCCATTCGAGCCACCGTCGCAGCCAACGTCACTGTTCACCGCTGATAGTGCTCCTGTGCTCTCTTTAGCTGGACGGACGGCATTAATCGTAGCGTACGGACCACCAAGGTTTTCGGGAGGCACACCTGTTACTGGATACGTGATCGAGTGGGATCCATCGCCAGATTTTGATAGCGGTACGAACGGCGATGCACTTGGCCAAGTGCTTATCAGCGATGCGTTAGGAGGAAAGTATCGCATTGACGGGCTGGTGACCGGCCAATGGTACTATGCGCGAGTGTATGCCCTGAATGCCCAAATCGGTGTTGGACTCCCAGTGCTCACATCGCCTCAGCGGGATATGCCACGACAGAAACCTGGAAAGCCGCAACATGTCATGGTGCGAAATGCCAATGCTGGCGCAGATACAATGGGAACTTCTTTGGTTGTCACATGGCGTTCACCTGTTGACCTCGCGGCAGAAGCAGCGACAGGTGTGCTATCCGTATCAAGCTATCAAGTCGAGTGGTATCAAAAAGCGCAAGCAGACCCGTTCTTTGGACTTCCGGTGGTACAGGTTGTGCAAACAGCGGGTGCGATCACTGATGGCAGCTTCACTCTTGCATTTGGTGGTACCTCGTCTCTCCGCTACGCCTACCGCTTATTGCCCGGCACAATTGATGTCGTCAATGGTCAGACGTTCGTGACAACATCTACTGATCTCACCGGTTTGGTCGCGCGTGGTGACCTCATTCTGATTGAAGGTGTCGTGTATCTGGTGGCGAGTACGGGAACTTATTCGCCCACGAAATTGCCGCTTGCGAGCTCAGCCAATATGGATGCAAGCACAACTGCGACGCTTGGCCAGACACCCATTGGATATATGGGCATTACAAAGCAAGGTAATCAGCTCTATACACCGTGGCGAACGATTGATCTACCGTTTGATATCACCCCATCGGATATGGAGGAGGCCCTCGAGATTCTGCCAAGCATAGGAGCAGTTCATGTCGAGCGCTTTCAAATTGGCACCGCGAGCGACAACAATTACAAATGGTACATAACATTTTCGTCGCAAGTGCCTGCCCCAGAGCAAGCAAGCGCCTTCCCGACGCTTCTAGCAAATGACCGAGCGCTTGTTGGCGCCGCCGCGGACGCAGTCACTTCTGTACAAGATGCAGGCATGGCACCGACGGAATTTGGACGTGCGATTGTCTCGGCGAGTGTGTTTGCCTACAACATCACCGCTCTGGAGACTGGCGTACCTTATTATGTGCGTGTTTCGGCGATCAACGAGCGTGGAATGGGCGAGTTCACCATGGCAACAACGAGTGATGGCAGCAGTGATGGTCTGGCACCAACACGTACACCATTACCGCTGGAAAATGTCAAGAGCCGAGTACTCACTGCAACAAAGATGGAAGTGAGCTACGATCAGGTCTTGTCTTCGGGCGGTCTGCCTGTAGACGGCTATCGTGTCGAGTACGACACTGCTTTTAACTTTAGCAGCCCGCGCAAGCAGATGGTAGATGTGTCTCCAAACGCGGTATTCTATCGTGTGACAACCGCAGCCCACACTGGTCCATTTACTGCTGGGAGTACGTTCTCTCTTTCGACAACAGGAACAGCGGGCTTCCGAGGTCGATTTTCGGTTCGAGTAGATGCTTTTGTTTCAGCAGCTTCGTTGCAAGCCACAAATTTTCTATTTCGAGTAAGTCCAGACACCAGTGTTGGATTCGGAGACGACTCCCTTGGCGCCATGTTCTCTCGTGGAGAGTACATTCGTGTGAAAAATGAGCAAGCGCGCGTATGTCTCGATACGGGAGTTGGCTACGCTCTTCCTGGCGTGACCACCGTGAGTTACGACAGCAACACCGATGTGCTCAGAACATCATCACTATCGCTCGCCATGCAGGGACTCGTTGCGGTTGGATCGAGGATCTCAATCGGAGGTGCTACAACGTGCCAAGCTGAAGTTACCAATATCATAAGTGCAACGAGCCTGGAGCTATCACTGGTCGCATGCAACATTGACTCCATCGCAACTATACCTGGGCTTGAAGTCGCAGTGATGTGGGGGCCAGCAGTGTTGCCTCTTTGTTCGGCTGTTGACCCATGGAATTTCATGGACTCGGCTACTATGGCGACTTTCATAGCCGAACTTGGTGCTCTTACAGACCCGCTCCCGATCTACAAACTCGATACCGCAGTAGGCACAGCGGGGAATCTCGCGACTGCTGCAACGGGTAGTAGTGCCAGTACGACCCAAGTGTCGGTCGAGAGAGCACTTACTATCGAATGCGGAGACGTCATCCGCTTCGGCAGCTACAATGATGACGATGACGAAGGATCTACAGACTATTACCGTATCGGCCAAACTTTTCGTGTGCGTGGCAAGTGTGACGCGACTCCAACGTGCAACTGCGCACTATCGCAAGCGACCGCGGCTCTACAACTTGGTAGTCTCGATGATTATACTGTGCCTGTCAGTCTCACGCGCGAATCACTTCAGTTCGCAACTCGGGAAATTCAGCGAGTTGAGATTTTTGTCGCGTCTGGCGACTTGGACCAAGGCGTTGGCGGCTTCCGCCTCAAATTTGGTGACGAGATCACTTCGACTACGCTGCGAGGTGGAAACGGTGGTGCCAACCTGAACGATGATGTCGGTTGCATTCTGTGGTCATCAGGCTTATCGGGTGCCGCGACGGCGCGTGATATTGCGGCTCTTGAAGCGGAGTTAGAGTCGCTTGACGGCATTGATGATGTTCGTGTGGCCCGAACGCTAACCACGAGCCCCACGACTATAGTATACACAGTGGAGTTTACGGGTGTTTCAGTTCGAGGCCAGTTACCAGCCATGGAGGTGCGAGATGTTGGGTCAAATGGTTGCAGCCCGTTCACGACAAACTCGGGTGCAACAATAGTTTCACCGCTGACGGGGGTCACAAAACCCCATCAAGCGAAGGCAGCTATCTATGCTGCACCAACGACATATCCCATTCCGTTCGACGCGACTGACGACGATGTGAAAGCAGCACTTGAAGCCCTTTCGAGTGTGTCGAACGTCGATGTAACTCGCAAGGTGGCCAAGAATGGGTTCGACTGGAAGGTTACGTTTGTTGATTTTAACGAGAACATCTCGAGCACGCTCCGATTCCCATGCTTGATGGCCAACGGCATTCACCTACAAGCACAGCAAGGCCCGAAGATCAATGTGACACCATTCAACCGCGTCATGCTTGATGCGATACCTCTCTTGGCCGGATCAGCCATTAGTGTTGGTGTTCCAGTGTATTCCCGAGTTCGTGCGCATAATTTTAACGGGTTTGGAGAAGCGTCGGCGCCTGTCCCGGCGTACGTTCAACTGGCAACTCAATTGCCAAGCGCCGTACTCTGGCCGCGAATGGACGCGCTGTCGAGGTCTGATGTGCTTGTCCAGTGGGACTACCCATGGAATGACGGAGGAGAGCCCGTAACCGAGTTTCGCATCGAATGGTGGAGTGCGACAGCTAATGGCGGCGCAAAGCAAGCCGCGACGCTTCATCATCTCGACTCTCCGCGTGCTATCCAAGATGTGAATACCATTAGCGTGTCTGCTCCAACCAAAGGCGCCAAGACGTACTTGTCCGGAACGTTCCGAGTGGGTTTCGATGGACAGTGGACGTTGGAGCTGCCATATGATGTCTCAGCGGTAGGCATGGAGGTTGCTCTGCGAAACTTGAGCACTGTCGAAGCCGGGGTGAAGGTGTCGAGGGTTCTAGACACGAACGGATTCACGTGGATGGTAACGTTTGCACAGCAAAAGTACAGCGGCAACCAGTTCAAGCGGCGGCTGTCGTCATTGGAAACGGTTGAGGGGCACAAGCTTCACGTGTCAAGTGAGAACCTACTTGTGTGTCCAACCATTCAGCGAAATGCACTGTGTCAACCGATGCTTGCGAATGGTATCCAACCAAGTGCAATCGTTGGATCACTACAAGAAGTACAGTCACTCACGTGCACTGGAATTCCATCTTCCACTAGTGGTTTTCAGCTAAGTTTGTTGGGTGCTACTACTACTGTTATCGCGTCCAACGGGAATGCACAGGACCTTCAAAATGCTTTGAATGCACTCACAATTGGAACGAGCGGCATTTCAGTTCGCGTCTCCATCCGTGACGGCGCCCAGACAACCATCTGTGGCGCGACATCTCCATCTCCCGTTGACATCACCTTTTCATCCCTGGCTGGTGATATCAACGCGCTTCAGGTCATCAATGCTGCAGGTGGTCTGAGTATTTCGGTGACTGAACTGTTCAAGGGACGATCACAGACCCATCCTGGACGAATGGCCTTCTCGTTCGTTCTGAGCAGTCTTTCGAATGGAAACGTCTATCGCTCGCGGATCGCCGCATATAACAGCGTGGGCTTCGGCGCGTACTCCGACGTAAAGCCTCTTGCAGGTGTCACGCCCGTTGATCGGGTACCGAGTCGGCCACAGTCACTTAGTGTCCGGTCTCGCCTCAGCCGCTCCACTCTCTTGGTTGTATGGGAAGCGCCACTGGTTTCAGGCGACGCGCTTGGTGTTAGCAACTATCGTGTCGAGTGGGACGTAAATCCTTCGTTTACCAGCACCTGCGGAGAAGTTGTCGAGACACAGACACTCGTCGTTTCTCGCTCGAGCCTTTCTGGCTCCGGCATGTATGTGCTTTCTGCAAGTCTAACGGCCACAGGATGTTTAAACTGGCAAGCGACTGCCCCAGCTGTGCAGACATTGGTGAGAGGGTGGGGTGGCGTCTACGCGGGCGCCGTAGTAACTCGAATGGGTGACGCGTCGTCAGCGTGGGACTTCGGCTACTCGTACTCGATTCAGTTTGTGAAGACTGTGACGACAGTGTCCTCATTGGCAAAGCTTGGCATCCCGTTGCTGGCCGCAACTTCTGGTGCGATGTGCGGGGGGACAGATTTTCTCATTTCAGGGAGTGCGACAGTCACGCGAGGACAATATGGACCAGGTCTCGACGACAAATTCGGCCGCGGCCGCATCGATGGGACAAACAACGAGTGCAATGCTGCATTGGAAGAGGCACTGGGCAAACAGACTATTACACAAGCTGTTGCTATTGCCAATGCGCTGTCGCTGCCGGCGTTGGAACTCGCGCTCGCACCGGGCGCTACAAACATAGAAACGGTCGAAAGCGGCCGCCGCGTACTGATGGGTGCGAACTCCCCAGTACTTTGTACGTCATGCGTCCAAAGGCTTGCAGGCTCAACACTGACGGTGACGAGGTCTTTGGCTTCAATTGGCGGACTTGCAGTTGGTGAGTATTTCATCGTCGAGGCTGCCGCTGACTCCTTGAGTGCCGTTGGCATGCGGTGCGTCATGAAGACGGCAGGCATTGCCACAAGCGGCAGCGGCGCGACGATCACGACAAGTGTCACGATCGACCCGACTGACGCAGCCTATGTGAACGGTGGCTGCCAACTACCCACCGCCTTCGAAGCGCAGGCATACGCCCTCAAGCGGTTCAACCTGCGTGCGCACACGGTGACGGACCTGTTCCCCGGTTGGGATTACTCGGTGCGAGTCCTCTCGATTAATGCCCAAGGCGAGAGCGATCCCGCGTATGTGTGAGAATGAGTAGAACGCACTAGCCTTAGCCACAGTAGATAACTTTCAAATGCATCTCGGGCCGACGAGCATTTTATTACATTGGTCATAGCGCAACGTCGGTCATTCCCATCTATGGATGTGCGTACGTCTACGGGGCAATCTTTGTGGATCGAGGAACCACATCGGTGTTCACAATCGTTGGCGATGCTGGCGGGAGGGGCTCAGACGCAGGAGGACTGGGGCTAATCAAATTCGCTAGCGCTTGCGCTTCCTAGTCGATCGTCCGTCGTCGCGATAGCCACATAAATACTCTATTTGCTCGAGTGTACTGCGTATGGCGGCGGCGAGTCGTATCGCCGAGACAACTTGCCATCGCCAGTAGATCGCTGAGGCGACGATTTGACGCCAACGCCGGTCCCACCCGCGTACGGTCTTCGCTGCTGCGGGTGCGACTGGGGGAAATACACATTTCCAACTCCGACGACTCCATTGGTGGAAACGCTCGCTCCAATCGTGATCGGCGAAGTTGCGATGCGCTGATGTGGGTGCGGGGAGTAGAACGGCTGATGCGCGTGGTGCATTGCTTGCTGGTGGTGTAACTGCTGCTGGTGGTGCAATTGCTGGTGATAGTGTACCGGATACAGAGGCGGCACGAGCCCGGACGCGAGTGGTGGTGCAGGCAAGAGAGACTCCCACCGCATCTCATCTCTGGCCTTCGCCGAGCGCGCATCGACGCCGTTGAGCGTCGCTTTGCCATGCCAGGTCTGTCGTGGATGCACGAGCAGGTCAGGTCGCCAGCCATCCCCGCGTCCGTACAGCTTCCAGCTCTGCGTGTAAAAATCAGCTACACTATCAGCCCCTGCTGCTGGCGTGCTCTCGTTGGCGCTAGATGCACCCGGCAATAGCATCGTGGCAAGGCGATTACGGCCCAACCGAAACGCGCGCTTCATCATAGGGAACCAGTCGGCCGACACGCTGCGCGCCAGGTTGTTCTTTTCGTCCAGCGGGTCCACAATGTTGCACACGCGCACGGGGAACATACCCTTGTACCCTTCGCCCTCACTCGCTAGTGACGCGTCAAAAGCGGCGAATTGATCGAGCAGCGAGACACGAATGCCGCTAATGTCCTCGGCCTCCATGACCTCGCTGAAGCGTGCACCATCTGTCCTCGCTGAGCCCGAAACCGCCTCTCCAAACGTATAGCTTTTGGCTCGCGCTTTCTTGAGCTGTGCCGCTGTGCTGGTGCCCTTGCTGATGACCGGACCCAGCGGCGTTGTGGCCAGCACGCTCAGTGGCACCGCGCCGTAAAGCGTCATAGCCGCCTCATGCCAGGGGAACTCTGCCATGCGGTCCAGGAACAGGAAGAGCGCCTGCAAAGGATGCGTGATGGTGTCTCCGTATTGGTTGAACAGTGCCATGACGATTGTGTTGATCGCGTAGGTCGAGAATGCACCGTGACTGGCGCCCATCACGCTCTGGTGGGTCGTTGCAGTCGTTGCTCCACTGCCTCCACTGCCAGGACCCGATGCCGACGCATACGCTGCGCTCTCGTGAACGCACCACGCCTTGATGGCGATCAGACTTTTCTTGAGCAGGTGGTTTCGACCAACACGCTCGTCCATCTCGTCGAGCAACATTACCGCACCCAGAGCTGCGACGCGGTTGGCCGTCAGATCCACCGCCACATTGTCGATCGTGCACTTGATAACGCGTACGTCCGCATTGATGAAGCTCACGTTGCGCACCGTGTTTGTCAACAGTACCGCAGGTGCCGGCACGCCTCCAGCAGTAGCGCCACCAGCATTCAACGTTGCTATCGACGCCGCAGCACTGCCATTGATGAGCTTTGATGTCGTCGGCGAGCCGTTCATGACACTGACACTGGAATTCACGGGTGTCGGGCCACTCGCAACGCTGACAGCTACGTCGTTGTTGCCCGCAAGACAGAGCGCGTGCATCACTGGGAAGTACCATGACGCCTCGAGTTCCTTGGGTACTAGCAGGCAAATATCCACGTCAGACGTGGGAAGATACGTCTTCATGGGAAACGAACCGGTCGGGTAGAACATGATTGGTGTTCCCGGTGGAAACTGTGCCTCGAGCACGCGCTGGACAAATGTCAACACCTTTTGACGCACGTAGTCTGCATTTCCTGTCGGACCCATCCAATCCACAAGCTCTTCGACAGACCGCTTCAACGGCGCCACGCGTTGATGGGGAAACCGCGTCCGCAATTGTGCCAATCGAGACTGGAACGATGAGTCACGCTCATCGAGGCTGTCCAAGTGCGCAAATGTCTCGACTTGTCGCGACTGAGTGAGCAGCTGCTTTAGGAAAGCGATCTCGGCATCTTTCTCTTGCACTAGGCGCTGATGTTGCAGCAGGTCTTGCTGGTTCTGCTCGGCGACTTGAAGCGCGTGGTTGTACGCTATTGGACGGATAACGAGCGCTGGCGGCTTCCCACTGGATGCGACGGTCGTGGTCGTAGTCGATGAGGCGGCGCTTGATGTGGTTGAGGCAGAGGTTAAACTGACACCGGTGCTAACACCTAAGGAGCTCGTGGTGCTGGCAAGACTCTCATTGGCCTTCACGCGGTTGGTCGGGGAGACTAAGTGGAACTTGAAACCAGAGGTTCCATCAGGCAATGTTGAGGAAGGTGGTGGCTGATCAACCCGAGTACCAGTCACGATTGAAGCTTTGGCACCCTCATCCGTCTCACTGAAGTGGGTAGGAGACGAGGATTCCGATAACACCTTCAGCGCTTCGCTTCTGTGTGGCCGGTCGATGGCGTTTTTCGGCTTCATGCTCTCGCTTTCCTCTTCCGTGGCGTCCAACACCGAGTTCGCTTTCTCAATCTCCTCAATCAGCGCGTCTGCCATCTTCTTTCTTTCCACGCGCTCCAGCACCTCTCGGATCGCACCTTTATCTCGGGAATGTGTAAACTCGAGCAGACTCGCGCGCAGCTTCTCGAACTGTCGCTGACGCTTTTTCAGGTACTTGTCATCCATCAACACCTCGCGCACCGACGTCTTGTCGTTGCTGGTTGAGTCCGTCGTCGACTCGGCCGTATCCTCGCCGTCTTCTTCCTCATCCTCCTCCTTCACGTGCCGCCTTGCAGAGAAACGCTCACTGTCCTTGCTGTTTCCATTAGTTGTCGCTTTCTCATCGCCCCCCGTTCTCCTTCCATCGTCGCCCAGCAACGCGTTCGGAACGTCTACCGCATCTTCACTTTCTTCCCACAAGCTGTCGAACGCCTCGTCCCGCGTCATCGCCACCGCAATTGCAGCAATGCCTCTCTTGCCGTCGTTTACAACTTGGGCAGATACCAGCGGTGTCGTCACCGCCTCGGTAGCAAGAGTGGCCTCCGTTTCGCCGTCGTTAGAGCTGTCGACACTCTCCGGCTTGCCCACTTCAGTGCTAACAGTAGCTGCGCTGTCCTTCCTGGTGTCTTCGCCACTTGGAAAAGCTTCCGCACCTTCATCTGTCTTCTGCTCAGCAATATCCTGCTTCACGTCTCTGCTGGCCGCCTCCACCACAATCTCCAGGTCCTCGTCGTCCGTCATCAGCGTGTACCCTGCATTCTTCTTCTTCTTGTTCCGCTTCTTTTTCTTCTTTTTGTTCTTGCTCGACACCCCACTTGCGCTCGTTCCATTCACACTAGACGCAGCTCCGCCAATCTTGCTCAAGTCTTCCCACCCTTCCTCTTCCTCCACCTTCTGCTCGAGCCACGCGACCGCCTCGCGCTGCCGTCGCTCCTCAAACTGTTTCTTCTTCTCTACTGCCGACTGCAGTTCCAGTTGCGCATCGAGCCGCTTCGAGTTCTTCGACGGTGAATCTAAGATCTGCTGATAGTCTGCCATCGCAGCGTCAAAGTCTTCGCACTGCTCCTGTATCCGTGCGCGGCACAGCAACGCGTCGGCTGCCACCTCACTGATCATCTTCCCGGTCTTGAGCACCGGCGTTCCCAGTGTTGCGCTGGACGATGCGTTAGCGCCATTCGCATTCGAACCAAATAACGGCGAGTTGGAACGTGCCGGCGGTCCCTTGGAGCCATTAGGTATTCGCGGAGCGGTATTCCCACCGCGTTGGCCTGCGTTATTGGGCGACAACGTGGCTAGCACCGTCGTCTCTACGCCTCCGGACAGAGGTGTCTCGCCTCGACAGTCATAGTGCGCGTCGATAATCGATGTGTAGTCGGACTTCGCCTTCTCCAGCTCCCCAATCTCTTCAAACAGCCGCGCGCGGTAGAAAAGTGCATCCACAAAGAATCCGTTGACGCGCAGCACAGTCGAGACTTCGTCGACTGCGCGCGCAACGTCCCCGCGCTGCTGGTAGAGCTTGGCGCGCGCCATGTGAACTTCAAAGTCGTTCGGCTCGATCTCGAGTGCGGTAGAAAAGTCTGCCAAGGCTTCGTCATAGTGCTCAATATGCCGAAACGCCTCTCCTCTTCGTCGCAGAGCCTCAACATGTTCTGGGTCCATCTCCAGCACGCGCGAGTAGTCACGGAGCGCCTGCTTGACCATGCGCTTGGCCTGCATCCCTTTATAAGGTGTCGGGCCATGCGGGCGCTTCCCACTTGCTGATTTCCTTTTCGACGGCGAAGAGGGTTTGCTGCTACCGGTCGCGAGCTCTAGAGCCTTCTCCAGCAGCGCTTGTTCCCGCAACGGCTGACCTTGTTCGACCCGGTTCACCTCTGCGTCCTTACGCTCTTGTGCGTCCTCCTCAGCAGCGAGTCGCTGCACAATCTTGGCGCGCTCCATCAGCACCTCAACGATCCGCCGTCGCGTGTCGCTGCCGTTGTTACCACCACCCGATACGCTTGAGTCCATTTGCACCTCGTGTTCCTCCTGCAGCTCCAGGAAGCGGTCAAGGTCACGCAGCGCGGGCTGCTCCTGTCGGCACTGTAGGTATACGTGTGCGCGCAGGTGGTAAAGTTCCGCATCCCGCTGTCCGTCGTACCGCTCTGCGCGCGCAAGGTCGTCCAACGCATTAGTGAGCTGGTTCATAGCGCGGTACACTTTGGCACGTCCGACGTATAGCGCGCGCAGTTGCGTCACCGTGTCGCTCGAGCCATTGTACGAGGAGGCAGAAGCGGATCCCACGACCATGACGCTCGTGCCGTGGTAGTCATCTGACAGCATCCCCTGCGAGGCTGTGAGGTTGATGGCTTCGTTGTAGTCGAGCTGTGCGGCGTGGTTCTCTCCCAGCGCAGCGTACGCGCGGCCCCGCTTCGCGAACAGCTGTGCGTTCTTGGGCGTCATGTTGATCACTTGGCTAAAGTCCTCGATGGCCAGCTTGTACTTTTTCGACGCGAGGTAGCAGCTGCCGCGCTGGTAGAACAGGCGGACCTTGGACTGCATGCCCATCGAGGAGGAGGGGGAGGAGGAGGACAGCGAACTACCGCTGCTGCCGCTGCTGGACGGCGAGGTCTTGAGCGCCTCGGTGAAGAACGGTATGGCTGCTGCAAACTGTTTCTGTCCCACGAGCGCGAGTCCGCGGTCCGCCGCGCTCTCCCCTCGCTCCTTCCCTTTGCTCGATGGGGACGACGCGGCAGCGTAGCCCACGCTGCTGTTGCTGTTGCTGCTGCTGCTGTTCCGCTGCAGACTGCGGTACTTGCTGATACCCGTCTGCAGCACACTCGCGCCGTCAGCGCCGGGGTCCGGCGCCGTGTTCATCTTGCGGTTCATCTTCATCTTGAGCTGCGTGGTGAGCGACGGCTGGCGCTGGATCGGGATCTGGATGCGCGCGTCCACTTCGTCGAACTCGCCACCGCCGCGCGGCTGGCGACGGCGCAGGCCCGTCGCGTCCACGGGCGCCACCAGCTCGCCGCTCGGGCGCGGCGGCGTCTTGCTCGCGCCGGGCGTCGACATGCGCGCGCGTCTCCTGCGCGAGAGGACCACAAGGGCCGCGAGTAGGGCGAAGGCGGCGGCGACGACTCCCGCGGTATGCGACGCGCGAATCGCGCTCGTGTCGCTGGGCAGGGCGGGCGCGGAGGGCGGGCGCGGAGGGCGGGCGCGGAGGGCGGGCGGCCGGCGGGCGGTCCGGTCGCGGACAAGCAGGCGGACAGGCAGGCGGACCGCGGCGAAGCGACCTCCTGGTTGGCTTTGCCCCCTACTCGTACGTATACCGAGGTCGCAAGGTGGGGGACCACGCGTATGGGCGACGCCCCGTCCTGTTGTGTTCTCCCGCCCCAGGTCGAGGGCCTCAAATCAGCGGCGATTGGTGGAATATCCAATAGTATCCGCCTTTTCCACCAATTAGAGAGAAGCTACTGCAGTGGGTGGCGCAGAGGACCAAGAGGGGACCGACCGACCCAGACAACGGACGAGCGAAAGACCGATCGAGATGCTGGCGGCGATCGCGAAGGCCGGCGCGCTGCGCCGCTCCGTGGCGACCCCCACGGCCGCGCGCGCACTCTTCGCGACCTCCGCGGCCGGCGGGGACGACGCGCGCCCCGCGTTCTCTGTCGTGCGCCACCCGGTGACCACGGACACCATCAAGCCCGAGGACTACTTCGCCGTCGTCAAGCTCGGTGGTACGCAGTACAAGGTCACACAGGTGGGCTCCCTGCTGCTCCAGACTGCTGCCGTGCTGCTGTGTCGATGAGTTTCTGACCCACTCTGCTGTGTAGGGCGACGTGGTCGTGGCCGAGAAGATCAAGCACGCCAAGGTGGGCGAGATCATGGACCTGGACGAGGTACGGCGTGGGAGTGCTCTGCCTGTTCCACCGCCGCTTTACCGACGCTGCAAGCCCGTGAACGATAGGTCCTGCTGCTGGGCAACGTGAACGAGACGATCGTGGGCCGACCGCTCGTGGCGGGCGCCAAGGTTCGCGCGCGCGTGGAGGAGCAGACGCTGGACGCCAAGATTGACATTTTTAAGAAGAAGCGCCGAAAGAACTACCGCCGCTGGAACGGCTTCCGCCGCGAGGTGACCATCCTGCGCGTCACGGACGTCGTGCCCGCCGACGTGTAGGCGCGACGGCGATCCTTCCTGAGCTGGGCACAGTCTTGCTGTTACTAGGAGACCGGCGCTAATAGAACCCAAGGATGCGAAACGAAGTGGCAATTGGCTTCTTACTCTTCATTGCCCCCTCGCACTTCCTACTTGGTCGGCACGGCGTTTGACAGCGTGTACTTCTCTGCACTGGCCGAGTACCAGAAGCAGGAGCCAGGCGAACTCACGGTGCCCGTCATGGTGTCCAATTGTTAGCGTATCCAAGCGGCACGTTGAACATGCGCAGCACGCGACGAGGGAGCAGCCGCGCAATGAGTAGCAGCATGACAGCCGGTGCTTGGTGGATGTTCTCGTAGCAGTAAAGGAAGCCGGTGAGTATGACGGTCTCAACACTGGAGGCACGATGTTCATGGTAGAAAACATGTCGCTGTCATCGAAGAGAGTCGTGAAAGCCGCCCCAAGACAGTTAGACTCGAAATTTGTCAGTTGGCTAGACTCGTTTTGTGTCGCCCCTGCTGGTGTAGAACCGTCCGCTCGTTTGCTCTCGTCCGCGATCCTTATCTTGTGGGGGGAGTGGTAACGTGTTGCTGTCATGAGCAATGAATGCACCGATCGGCAGATTTCTCCCGCTCACGGCGCTCGGCACGTTCTAAAGCAAATGAGATGGAGAACGGCGCAATATCCAGAACAAGCGCAGCGAGCGCTATGTAAACGCCCAGGTTGGTGTTGAAAACGATGCACGAGTCGCTCAGGTTACAGTACTTGGCACCGCGCGCCATCGTATTGCGCAGCAGCTCGCCATTCTTGCTCATGATGAAGTTGAGACACCTGCTACATGTAATTGTTGTGCAGCATCACAGCTACAATGGAGGTCGCGAAATCTCCCACGTCAAGCATAAACATTGGTCGAGTTGATGAGGAGGATCGGTGCAAGGACAATGTAACCAAGGATCCCCAGGAACGCTGCAAGGGCCGACACGCGGATCCTAGACTTGTTTTTATGTCGGGAGGGTCCGCCGTGGCCGCGACGACAACTTGCTTGAGTTTCCAATGCTCTTGCCCATGACAATCCTCGAGCTGGGGGACGGGACTTCGCCATTACCGAAATAGCATCCACCCAGACCGGACAATGGACCACGCCCCTGCCAATCAGCAGCTTAAATGGACGTATCGCGGCTCATGTTGGTCCCTGGCAAATTCATCCACGTAACCAAATGCCAACAGCATCATTTTGGTCCGACGCCATCATTCCAGAGGACGCAAAGATACACTCACTCTGTTCAACTTCAAGTACGATCGCAATTTTTAGTCGGTGCAGTATATTATAAAAGTACTCAAAATCGACTAAAACCCTTTTCTGCAATTCGACAAACTGATTTAACGATGTGATTGAGACTTCACGTGCGACACGTCGCAAACCCTGATGGATACAAATTGCAAGTCAACCCCCTCTTTCGCCTTGAATTTCTGGTCGGACCCATGCACACTCCTGCGCGTGGTACTGTCGAAATGCGGCGAACAAGGCGGCGTCACGGCCGCGGATCCCGCGCAGTATCGAAAATAGCGACCGTCCCAGCGACCTCCGTATGTCCCTGTTCGCGACCACGACGCGGCGGCCGCACCGCGGGTCGCTGCCCGCGCCGTTCCTGCGCTCGACGCGTCCGCCGTCACCCTTGGGCGAGCGCGCCGCGCGCAGCCGCTCCTTCCACGCCGAGACCAGCGCGCTGGACGTGGACGCGCAGCTGGTGCTCGCGCAGATCCAGCAGATCGAGCTCGACCTGTCGACGGCGCACGGCCCAAGCGGCGCCGGCGACGTGCGCTACGTGCTGCGGCTGCGCAACGCGCGCGCAGGCGTCGACTGGACGCTCCCGCGGTCCCTCGACGACTTCCACGCCTTCCAGAAGAAACTGCGCGCCGAGCTGCGGCCCGGTCACGTGTGTGTCGCCGGTGGGTGCCCCTGGCTTGAGAACGTCCTGGTCAGCTACTTCCCCGCCCGAAACCCGCTCTTCTTCCTGCGCGACACCTTCCCGACGCTCGTGCGGAGGCGGCGCGACGCGCTGCTGAGCGCCATGCGCGCCATCCAGGCGTTCCTGGCCGCGCACTCGAACCACACGTGCGCGGTGGTGACCCAGAGCATCGCGCCAGCGTTCCTGAGCTTCCTGTGCGGCGACGATGTGAACGGCGAGCCCAAAGGTGAAGCCGAGAGAGCCAAGATCCGCGACGCGCTGCGTCTCGACGCGGTTCGCGCGCTAATACTCGACGGACGGGTCTGCGCGGAGTCCGGCTTCGGTTCTTCTTGCCTGCCAACCAGAAGCTGCCTAGAGCTGGGCGTAGAGAGCACTAACGGCTCTAGCACTCCCACAATCAGCTCGACCTCAAGCGACCCCAGCGAAAGCAGCGGTGGGGCTTGCCGTGGCGACAACGTGTGCGGGCTGTGCTCGCTGCCCATGCCTGCCGCCAACGTGTATGTGACGCAACTGCTCTGCGGCCACCGCTTCCACGACGAATGCGTGCTGCCCAAGCTCAACGAGGCACTGCAGTGTCCACTCTGCGGCCTGCGTGACGACCAAGACGACGCCCGGCCTGGCTCCAAGAGTCCCCTAACAGCCAGACAGCAGCGCCTCCGCTCTCCGTTGAGAGATCTGGTGTCCATATGACACCCGATCAACGAAGAAGTCTCGGTGAACCAGACAGGCGATAGACAACGTATAAACTCGACTGTCACCTACGGAACCGGAGCCACTAGCGTGCTCTTGCCTCGCTCGAAACTCGCGGCGTAGCAAGTACATGCGCTCGGATAGCCGCTGTGATGTGGGTCGATCAGTCATCGTACCAATATGAAGTTGAGTGAGCGTAGCAGCCTGTCGGGCAGTCCACATGCGAGCAGCAAAAGCATCACATCAGACGCTCGGTAGATATGCCCACCATGAAACAGGTAACGTTAGCCGTTTAGCAATACAGACTCGGCTGCTAAGAAGCGCACGCCGCGCCGAGTTAGGTACGCAAAGTCCTCGCAGTCCAAGTCAAGGCAGTGCCGATCAAACGATGTGAGTTGCCGAGAAGAGGCTTGCGCCTCCGTCATGCTCTCCGACCACTTTCTTCGGATATCGGTGTCAGTGTCAAGCGAGATAGGATCGACAGCGTCCCGAAATACCTGGAAGTTGGCGGTGTTGGAGTCGATGGGGATGATAGAGACGATGGAGATCGCGACGAGGAATGCCCGTTGGTGCTCACACCGGCCGCTCACCGCCGATAACGACACCAATCGATCGTCCGACAGTGCTATATAATTCACCTTCCTATTGCAACGAGCATCACGATCGGCGGGGCTTTTTCTGCTTGACGAACTGCTGCTGCTGTTTCTTCTTGCTCTTCAGGGCGTCGCGTCGCTTGCGCTTAAAGTCGAGGGTCAGTCGCTTCCTGCGCTTGGCCCACTCCTTGCCGTCGCTGTCTCCACTCTCGCTGCGAAGGAACGTTCGCCCGAATGCAAGGAAGTCGGCGAGACTACGCTTGTTCTTGCTCCTGGTCTTTCTTTTCGCGGCGTCATCGTTGTCAGCGCCAGCATCATCGCCTTCTCCGTCCGTCTCGACATCTTCCTCTCCCTCTGGCGCTTCCTCAGCGTCCTGATATCCCTGTGTAAAGTGCCACGGCTCTTTGTGCGCTTCTTCCTGCTCGTCGTCTTGCTCCAGCAACGACTCGCCCATGGACGCGATCTTCTTCTCATCCTCCACCGGGAAGGCGAACAGCGAGCTGAGCTTGAATGTCGATCCGCCATCCGCCTCAGAAGCATCAGCGCTCACATCGCCGGCAGCCTTATTGCCAAAGCCAAACACGCCGTCGAGCGCTGCCTCTCCTTCCATCCCGTCCTCCGAGTTCTTACGCACGCGCGTAAACATACTACCAAGACTGTTGGACGTAGCGAAGAACCGATCGCCACCCACTACCACGGGCTTGTTCTCGCGCTCGGCCTTTCGCCGCGCCGCATCGTCGGCTTCGGCGTCGTCGCTCGTGCGACGATGTGAGCCATTGGTGTCCTCCTTGACGATCTCAAACTCTCGGCGCGCGTTCGGGTCGCGCGGGTCGTAGCGCTTCATGCGACCCATCCACGACGCCTCCTTGATCGGGTCCTTGGTGGCCTGCACGCGCAGGCGGTGCTTGATCTTCTCCACGTCCAGGTCCGGAAACAGCTTTTCGATCGTAGCGAGCGCCGTGTCTTGCTCCGCCTGCCACGCGAGTTCGCGCGCAGCCTCGTCGTCGCGTCCATCTTCGTCCAGAAACGTCTGCATCTCCCCGACATCGTCGGCCATCGCTTCATCGTTGTCGTCACCCACGGTGTCATTACCCGCAGCAAATTCGTCGTCTTCCATGAAGCGCGCGTCCAGACGGAAGCGCTGGTCACCGCCGAACCGCTTCTGCATCTCGAACAGTCTCTTGCCGCTCTCGCCCAGGAACTCGGGTCGCAGCGCAAACGCCTTGGTCACATCGCTGTCTTCTTGATCGACATCTCCGCCCTCCTCCTCGGCATCCTTGTCAGTGAAGAACTCAAGTGTTGACTTCGTCTTTCGATCGGCGCGCGAGGATAGCAGCTCGCGGTCTTCCGGGTCCATCGCCTTTACTCTCTCGTCTTCGTCGTCGTCCTCTTTCTCCGAGTCCGACTCGAGCCAGTCCGTCACGAGGTGCCCACCGTGCGAGGAGGGGTTTGCCAGTTCGTCGTCGCTGTCACCGTTATGCTCCAGGGCCTCTCCGTCGTCGTCGAACGTGATCTTCTTGCTCTTGGCGCCGGTTGAGACCGCGGCCGCCACCAGCTTTCGCTGTTGCTCCTCCTTCAGCTGCCGCTGCTGCTGTCGCGCCGTCAGCGCCGCCACTCGCCGCGCATTCGCCTTAGCCCTCGCGGCTTCGTCGTCGTCGTCATCGCCTCCAGCTCCAGCGCGCTCGTTGCTCGTCGCAGACACATCCAAGGACGCCGCCTCGGCCTCCATCTGCCGCACGAACTGCTCAATGTCGTCCTCGCCGACAACTTCCTGCGCATCATGCTCGCTCCGTTCTTCCTGACCGCTCGCTTCACTTTCACCGTCGCTTTCAGAACCGATATCGCTGTCGTCTTCATCATCGGACCCATCGTCTTGGCTCGTACTGCCGCCCGCGTCGTCGTCCTCCTGCTCCATCACCGCCTCCTCCAGCAAGCGCTCGCCCTCCTCCAGGTCCTCGAACGTCGTCCTGCGCTTGCCAGCAAACGACACAGCCAGCCGCAGAGGCTTTCCGCCTCCAGCTGCTGCAGTCAAAGCAGTAGTTGCAGCAGCAGCAGCAGCTGGAGCGCTCCGCGCCTGCCACTCCTGGCGCAATCGCTCCAAGTAGTGCGGCCGCGCGGGCTCCACGCGCAGCACGGACCCGCGCCACTTGGTGCGGTTGAACGTCTTGACGAGTCGGACGCGCGCGTCCTCCGCGTGCTCGCCCGTGAGCGTCAGGAACGCCACGCCGCGGTGCGCGGCGCTCTCCGCCCACGGCGCCTTGGACGGAACCAGCTCGAGCTCCAGGCCCACGGAGGACGCGCCGTCCGCCACGAACCGCGCGAACCGGTCGCGCAGGTCGCGCGCTGTCGCCTCCGCCGGCAACCCGCCCACGAACACGCGCGCCTTGGGCGCTGGGGCCGCGCCATCCACGGCCGACGACACGTCCGTTGGCACTGCCATCGGGCAAAAAGCCGAGTTTTGAATGGTGGAAGTCAAGGCTGTCGTATTGTAACATAACATGGTATGAAATGCCGATATAACGAAATCGGTTGTTGAAGCCGAACAAGAGTCGCGAGCTGTGTCACGCTGCTGCGCTTGGCGCTCCAAGCACGCAGCTTCCTCCTCCTCGCGCTGCCGCACTCGGTGCGACTCGGCAGTGTCAAAACGACGTAGCGTTATGCGACCGAATGCTTGGAAGCAAGGCGGCAAGTCCGATATTGCAAGCTAAAACCCTGAGGTTTGGTCAAAGCGTGCGTCACCGCGGCCAAGAGCCACCGCGAACGAGGCGAATCCGCTTTTGTTCTTCCTTCAGCTTGTCACTTCTCGCTTATTGTCGGTTCCTGAACGGGATGGCTCCTTCAGGACGTCGTCGCAAAAATGGAGCACCACCTTGAGATGCTTGGAGCGGTAGCGCACACTCTCTCGTCCGTTCTGCCGCTTCATTTCGTGCGCCGGCAGCTCGCGCAGTGACCGAGCCATCGACCGAGCATCGTCAGATGGAGCGGGCTCTGCGTTCTTTCTCCTTTCGCTCTCACGGAGCAGTCTATTCGCCCGAGCTTGCATCCACTGGGTGGTCCGGTGCCCTGCAAACTTGCTCTTTGTTGGATTGGTGTCTTTCTGCTGAGTCGGTGGCTGCTTTGGCGGCTCCACGAGCGTCCACGCACGGACCTTGCGTCGAATCCTCGCCTGCGCAAGCTTCTCTCCGCCTTTCTCGACGTTGAAGGCGACAAGGCCGACGTCCACTCGCCGCTCCACCAACCGGTGGCTCACCGAGTGGAAGCCAACACGCTTCCAACGGTGCTTTGCCGCCATCACGACGCGAACTTTTTGCTTCTGCTCATATGAGCGGTAGTTTGGTACCACTCGCGCTTGGTACTGCACCGCCCCTTTGATATTGGCTCCTAGTCCATCTTGTGCGTCTATCGTTGCTGATGTGGCCTCACCATCAGCGTCCGTCACATCGCTACGTCGACTCTTGGTGCTGGCACACGAGCATGGTTGGAAACGACAGCTGCATACGCCGAGCCGAAATGAGGCAGCGACCACGCGAGGCTTGACACAATCAGCAGCGCTTTCCACCGCATACGATCCGGGACCTGGTGTCGCTTGAAATCGCTTCGGGTTCCTGGTGACTTTGCGACCAAACCCGATCGAGGCTTTCCCGCCACTCCGTCTCTGTTCATTGTGATCTCCGGAGTCCACGTCATCGTCATCGCCGACACAACTCCACAGCAGCGCATCAATGTCGCCTAGAACCTTCTTGGTCTCGCGCCGCTGCTCCCTTGCCGCTGTCGCCACGGGCCGGACGCCGTCCATCGCTTCACTTGGCGTCCGACTGTTTCCCTTTCGGCTCCAGCGCTATTCTCATCCGCACAGAGTCGATAACGGCCCTTTCAAAGCCATCCTACCTGTATTGACCTCACAACAACAGTGACCAAGTCTATCGACGGATCCGCAGGACAAAGCCTAATCGATATGTAGGCGGATGGCGTGTGTACACGACCCCGCTTTGCGGTCGTGCTGTCCTCCTTGGGTCGATCGGTAATACCGACGGTCATCTCCCCGAAGACGCATCGTTCACGCGGAAGGCGAGCATTTCGGGTGTTGACTGTTGCTCAAAACGCGGACAAACATTACCGTTAGCACCAATCCCTCTGTCATATAAAGTCGAATGCTAGGTTTCCTTTGGGATCTCCACACACCCATTTCGTACCTTGAATGTTGAGCTGAGTTGGAGCGGCTAGGCCTCTTGAGCGTCACCAGGGATATGCGGCTTCGAAGACCGTGCACGGTGGTTGTTTTGGTGCTGTTCATTGCCTCGATTACTCGCTGTTTCCAACCTCATGATGCCGGCTCGACGGTATTATCGGCATGGAGAGTCATGAGATGCTCGTCAAGATATTTGTCAATCCGGCGATTCAGCGAGAAGACCCGCAGAGTTATCTCGGTCACGTGGCAAAGTGTGTTGTCCATTTCCCGCAGCTCTTGCGTGAAGTGTCGCGCACGCTCAACGATAGCACGCAGCTTGCCAAAGTGCTGCAAGTCGCTTTCCCCAGTCACTTGGCCGCTCACGAGCGCGATCCGGTCCCACAATGCGCCATACAGACGAATCTGCTTGGTTTTGTTATCGGGCTGTGCGTAGAGATACGTGTCGACCGAACGTCGAAGCTTAGTCAACTTGCCGCCTTCAAGATCAGCCAAGAGCTCCTTCATTGCTGCTATCGTATCAGTCAGTCTAATCGCAGCAGCTTGGGGGTTAATCTCATCGCTTTCTGTCAGCGAGGAGCCCAGCTCCACTGATTGTGCCGCACAACCCGCCAAGAATGCCAGCTTGTCGACGGCAACAGAGATTCTCAGGCGTTTGGCTGGGTCATGGTCGCACATTTGCTTGACTAGCTCCCATTCGTGGTCCAGGCAACTTTTTGGTCTCGCTGGGAGGTTGCCTTTCGTTGCGTGCACCTTGACAACGACATTGTCAAGATCCCCCCCCACGGAAGAGGAGGGGGCTTCCTGTCGCTTTCTTTGCAGGAGAGAGCGTCGGCCACGCGCAAGGCCTCCACAACGCACATGCCAAGTGCGTACACGTCAGACTCGTACGATGGTGGAGCACCGCCGTGAGCCAGGCATTCTGGAGCCACCCAGTGCCATGCACCAGTGCGTCGATCACTCACATCGTCCGTGTGGTTTACGACTGAACTGAGTCCAAAGTCCGTAACTTTCGCCTTGCGATCGCTGCCAATGACGATGTTGTTGCCTTTCAAGTCGCCATGCACGACGCCCCGTGCGTGAAGGTACTGTACTCCGAGTGCCGCCTCGTGTAGTAGTCGCCAGAGCTCCTTTGGGTGTTTGCGCACAAAGTCGACAAGCGTGCCATTGGTCGCGAACTCGCACACGAAAAATGGGTTTCCGACATGGCAGGCCCCAAAGAGCCGCACCACGTGCGGGTGACTGAATCGGAACCAAATATCCGCCTCATGCTTGAACATTTGCAGTGCTTCAGCTCGGTTGGCTTTCATGTCGTCCTTTGTCTCTGCCGCCATGGACAAGCAGGTAGGTATTGACGATGTTGACAGTGAAAACCTTGACTGAGAGCAGTCGCTTGCCGAGCCACCCTCGATAATCACCTCTTTCACCACGACGTCCGAATCCAGCCACTTGGCACGATGCACGCTGCCGAAGCCCCCAGTCCCAAGACAGCGAGAAAATCGATCGAACTGCAGTTCGTACCACGGAATAAACCATTCGTCGCGCGAGGTTGCTGCAGATGATTCACTCAGACTATCAAGCGCCTTTTGCATCACAGCGAGCTGACCATCCGTGTACGTGGAGCTACAGGTCTCAATCTCGTTTCGCACAAACTCGAGGAATGCCGTGCGCTCTTCTTCCGTCTCCAAGTCGTTCAAAAGCACCCACGTGCTGGTCAGTTCGGACACGAAAAACTCAATCTGTCGGGATTTGTACTCTGCCCACCTCGCCGCCCTCGCCTCTGACGCTGCGGTCGAATCGCCCAGCAGCGCCCACATTAGCTCGATCCGTCGGTGAAAGCCACGAACGCTTCCATGTACAGCTCTTGTAGATGACAGCTGCAGGATTCGAGCCTGGTCACCTGTTGTAAGTGTCAGAACGGTGTTGCGGAAGTCTTCGAGGTGGTGGAATTGCTCGAGGACTCTGGAAGGAAAATTGTTGGTGCCAAGGTGGACGTACAAGGCATCGAGTTCCTCGAAGCCAAGTCCTCGAGAAAGGTTACCATCACACAGCTTCATCTCCGCGTCGCCTGCAAACGTCCCGGTCACTTGATCCACAAGCAATCGGATTTGGCCCCACATTTGCGCCGTTCGCCCAGACATGTAGACATCGACCGTGCACGGCAGTTCCGGCACAGACACACAAGCTTGCAAATCTTCCCATGCAGCTAATTGGGCGAGATCAACAACAACGGACGAGAGAGTCGGCCGCATTCTGGGGTCGTGGCGACAGAGACGACGGATGAGCTCCCCTGCATCGCCCTCCAGGTCGCCAGGCTCTTTTCCAAACCCAAACTCGGGCTTCCAAGGAGTGACGCGACTACCTAGCTCGTCTTCAGTGGTATGATTCTACGGGACTTCCCCCGTCGTCGCTTCAAAGATGCACATTCCCAACGAGTAAATGTCCGACGCGAACGATTGAGCAGCTCCCTCTGGAGGCTGCCACCGCATCGAAGGACTGCTAGCGCCGAATACCGCTAATTTCGCCAGCCCATCACTGCCGATTAGGATATTACTGCAGCGTAGATCGCCGTGGATGATCTTTCGCTCGTGCAGGTACTCGAGCCCAAGCGCAGCCTGGTACAGAAACTTCCATGTCGTCCGCTCAGCGAGGTCACAGGTCTTGAGATAGTCTGTAATTGTCCCTTTGGGTGCGTATTCGCACACGAATAGCTGCAGGTCGGATTCCCCGCATGCTCCATAGAGCTTTATGATGTTGGGATGGCGCATTTGCTGCCACAACTGCACTTGGTCGTCGAATTGGGTGAGCGAGGCTATTGGGGCAAACACTGGCACAAACAGCCTGACGATTGCATCGGCATCGAGCCACTTCGCTCGATAGTCACCGCCAAACTTTCCAGCTTCGACAGAACCGAGCAATTCAATCTCTTGCGCAGGGATCCACTGGCTGCCTGTACGATTGGGGGTCGAATGCGCCGCGATGAAGCTGAACCGGAGTGTGCGCTGAGAGGTCCGAACGAGTGGCGTAAGAGTTCGGACAACATCAACGTGACCAAGGCTGGCAGCCTTGCTGATCGCCGTCTCTCCTAGGCGAGTTTTTGCGTTCACGCTTGCGCCGTTCGCGACGAGGCACTCCACGACATGCGCATGATTACTCTCCGCCGCGCATATCAAAGCCGATTGACCAAACAGCCTCCTTGCGTTCACCTTTGCTCCATACTCGATCAGCACTTGGACGCTTTCGACTTTACCAGCGGTTGCAGCCGAAGTCAACGCAGAGACTCCCTTGGAATTTGTAAAGTTGACCTTGGCACCAAAGTCAAGTAGAAGCCGCATGGCATCGACATTTCCTTTCCTTGACGCGAACATGAGCGGTGTCATGCCATAGTCGGTTGCGCTCTCCAAATCCGATCGGTGCTCGAGAAAGACCCGAATCGTCTCGATCTGCCCTCGCCGAATTGCCATCATGAGTGGAGTGAACCCAGTAACACTCTTGAAGTTGATGTCTGCTCCGCACTCCAAAAGGCGCTTGACTGCTTTGCCATCGCCGTGCCCAGCCGCCCGTCCCAGCGACGTCGCGCCATACTGGTCAGTGGTATCGATGTCGACTCCACATTTCACCAGGTATTGAACTACATCTAGGTGGTCGTTCTTGGCCGCGTGGATCAGTGCCGTGTTCTTGTTGTGATCCTTCGCCCACTATAGTGAACTGTAAACAGTTCGTACAACAAGCTACTGTACGCTACGAAAGCCTAGCCTGTCGACCCGACACCGTCGGGGAGTTTCGCGATAGCCCGAGACACAAAGCGGCCCAGAGCGCTGTCGCTGGAAGACCGTCTTGGAGCAGCTCTCTCGCGCCATCAACTCGTCCTCCCTCATCCACGCGGTGGCGGGTGATGAGCGCACGCTTGGTTCTCGCGTGCCGCTCGCCGGGAAACGCGCAGACGACGAGGGAGTCCCTT
>JAADXX010000259.1:0-34497 GCA_023338025.1 Phytopythium oedochilum | reverse complement strand
TCGAGGAGGACAATGGGCTTTTGTTCCTGCTTAACTATGGAAATTGTGGAGGACAATGGGCTCGGCTTGGGTAGCCCATCAAGTATATAGAAATTTGTATGATGTCCTCCCATGTATAGGTTCCCTAAACCTCTCGAAAACCTATACAAATCAAATCTGATTTGAGCATTTTGCTATAAAAACAATTGAAATGTATAGTTGACCACTATGAAAATTTATCTTGATGTCTGTATGATCTTATTTGCAAATCAATTATAAAAGAAAGTCGTCACGTGCTTTTTGTATGCCAGTGTTTTGAATCGCGAAAAACTTCAAATATAGTCGTTTACACAATTCAGGATGGGAGGTAAAGTTCAGACATAAATCCAGAGCGTGAGCTGTCGTTCCAGTGTACATCGTGCCGTGAAAGTGGTACTCTGTACCATTGCAGTATGACGCTTTTTCCTTTGTTGCGATTACGCGGCGACCTGTTGGCGGTTCCGTCCGTTGTTTCGCTCTCGGAGCTGCGCTGTTCTCGGCTCGTCGCTCGGCTCGTCGCTCGGCTCCGCGCACTCGCTCGGGCAGCGCACTCGCGGCCGCCATGTGGCTCCTAGGCTGGCCGCTCGGGCTGCTCCTCTCGGCGGTCTCGAGCGTGTTCGGCATCCTGGGCAAGCTGTTCCTCAAGCTGGCGCACAACCAGCGCGAGCGCGACGAGGAGGAGGACCTGCGCGCCGGCAAGAGCCGCCAGGCCGTGGCGGACGGGTACGTGCCGCGCCGCGCCGGCGGGTCGAGCGCCTGGGCCGCCTACTTCTACTCTGGGCTCTTCTCGATGCTCGTGATGAACCCGGCGCTGGGCGCCGTGGCCTACTGCTTCGCGACGCAGTCGCTGCTGGCGCCCATGGCCGGGCTCACGATCGGCTGGAACACGCTCATGGGGCCCATGCTGCTGCCGCACGAGCGGCTCACGACCAACGACTTCGTCGGCGCCTTCCTCATTTTCGCCGGCTGCGTGCTCGTTGGCGTCTCGGGCACGCACGAGACGCCGCCGCTGCCCATGGACAAGCTCGCCTCGCGCTTCGTCACGGCCCCCTTCCTGCTCTACTGCGCCGCGCTGCTCGCCGTGCTCTCGGTGCTCATCCACCACGCCAAGCACGCGCTGCACTTCACGTGCTCCCACCGGCCGGCCGACGACGGCACGGGCACGCCCGGCCGCAACCGCCGCCTGGAGTTGTCGCAGTCGTCGCGCGTCAGCGTCAGCGTGTTCGCCGGCGTCATGAGCGGCCAGCTCTTCTTCCTCGCCGCCACCATGCGCCTGCTGCACGACGACTCGGACTCGGGCATCTGGCGCTTCCCGCTCACGTACGTGTGCATCGTGGGCGCCATCGCCACGGCGCTCTTCGGGCTCTACCTGCTCAACGAGGCGCTCAAGGTCGAGGACGCGGTCGTGGTCATCTACCTCTACGAGGCCAGCTACATCCTGGCCGGCGCCGTCTCGGGGCTCTGCTTCTTCCAGGACATGAAGCACCTGTCGGCCTGGCACTACGTCGTCTACTCGCTCAGCCTGCTGCTCATCCTGCTCGGGATCTACGTCGTGGCTAAGCGCAGCAACCCGCAGGCCGAGAACGAGGAGAACCTGCTGCCGCTGCTCAGCGCGCCGCCCGTGGACGTCACCTCGGCCGAGCGGATATTCAAGCGGGCCGAGTACTACGCCGCGCGCCGCTCGTCCTCGCCCACGCGGCTGCTGCACGCGCTGCGGGCGGCCGAGGAGCACCGGATGCGCCGCAAGTCGTCCCCGTTCATCCTGACCACGGCCGCGTAGCGTTAGCGTTAGAGCGCAGCAGCACCTGGTCGATAAAGCGGCGCCAGCCACAGCGAGTAGACACGAATTGTTCCATTGGGCGGGAGCTACTCTGAAGCACTACAGTCGCTACAATCGCCCGGTGATTCCGTTCCCGTGCCCCGATCGGTCGGCCGCTAGTCGTCGTAGGACGGGATCTGGCTGTAGTCGTACCCCTTCCAGCCCTTCCAGCTGCCGTAGAGCTGCACGGTCGCGTAGCTGCCGGGGATGAAGGCTGCGGCCAGAGACACGAGCGGTGAGCGTCGTGGGGAGGACGCCATTCTCATATCTCGATCAGCGCAAGCCGGCCGCACCGATGAGTCCGAGGACGAGGAACGACAGCCCGCGGCGCTCGCCGTCCAGCCCGATGCGCGTGCTGACCCAGATGAGCACCGAGCCGAGCGCGAAGAGGCTGGCGGCCGCCACGCCCGTGCGCACCGGGAAGGACTTGCGGCGGAAGTCGTACTCCTGCGGCCGCTCGCCACCCCCCAAGCGTTAGCGGCTGGTCACACGGCCGCGTCCGCTCCCGCGCGAGCCACGCACCGGCACTGAGAACCGCGTCGGGCTGCTCTTGGCCGCGCCCGCGAACTCCGGGTCGCCCACCTTCTCCTGCCGCCGCAGCTCGCTCGCGGAGCGCACGTCCTTGGCCATCGTCGTCGCTTCTGGATCTGGAGCGTCGACTCGAAGTTCCAGTGCCTCTTCGCCTCGCGCCACCTTCAGACGACCGTTTAGTCGCGACCTTCGGACGACCATGCAGAAGCGACCTTCGCGCGACCTCCGATCGTATCCGGCGCTAACAATACTAACAATACACAGGTCCGAGACCACGACACCTTGCGGGATGGCGCGCGTGTGCGTCGAGTGCGGCGCGCGCGTGCCGCTGCTGGTGCGCGACTACGGCAAGGGCAACATCCGGCTGGCCATCTGCGCGGCCTGCAACTGCGTGGCCGACAAGTACGTCGAGTACGAGACCGTGCTGCTCTTCCTCGAGGTGCTGCTGCTCCGCCCGCAGGTCTACCGCCACGTGCTCTACAACCTGCCGGCGCCCATGGACGCGGTGCGTGCCATCCGCCAGCTCTCTCTCGATCTCTATGCGTCTCTAGATCTACATGTTGGTCTCTGTATAGCGAGCGCTCCCCCCGCTGACGCTCGCTCGCTCGGCAGCGCACGCTCCTCAAGCTCTTCGTGATCCTCGTCATGCTCGACATGAACGTCAAGGCGTACCTGATCGACCGCCGCGCCGGCCTGACCTTCCGCTCCGCGTCCATCTACGCCGACACGGCGCAGGTCTCGGGCCTGCGCATCAGCCAGTTCTCGCTGCACCTCGTCGCGCTCGCGCTCGTGGAGAACCTGGCCTACTTCGGCGCCGTGCTCGCGCTCGCCTGGCTCGACCCGCTGCGGCGCGGCTGGCGCGCGCGGCTGCTCGAGCACGCCGCCTCCTCCTCCTCCTCCTCCATTAGCGAAGGGGACACAAGCTCCGCGCCTACCGACGCGCAGGAGAAGCAGCCGTCGGCCGTCGCCGGCGCCGTGGTCGCCTACGCGAGCGCCATGGTCGTGTCGAGCTTCGGCAAGCTCTTCGCGCTGCTGACGGTCATCTGGGAGTACGACTGGACCTTCGTGCACGTGACCGGCAGCATCGTCTTCTTCTCCAACCTGCTGGCGCTGCAGCTGCTGCTGCAGGAGGGCGAGCCCGCGGCCGCCAAGTCCTGGCGCGTCGCGCTGCTGCTCGCGGCCGGCGTCGGCGCGCGCCTGGCCGTCCAGCTGCTGCTCTTCGCGCTCGGCAACCCCGTGCTCTTCCACGTGCTGGTGTAGTTGATGCACTTCTCTATCGGATCGTTCCCCAATGTATAATGTATCGGCGCCGGCTATTCTTGACGCGGTCTCCGCGCTGCTATTGCTGTCCGAGCCGCGGGCGTCATGGCTCTAGCTGCCAGCCCAGTATTAGACGCGCCAGGCGCCGCTCGACCCCGAGGAGCGACCATGAGCAGCGTGGAGCTGCCGCCGGTGCCCAGCGCGCGGTCGGCGTCGGCGTGCTCGAGTCGCAGCAGCCTGCAGTCGGACCGGAGCGCCGCGAGCCGGCGCTCGCTGGCCGAGACGCTGAGCGACGACGACGAGCAGCACGAGCTGGGCGGGAGCGATGAGCAGCCGCAGGAGCCGAGCGGCGGGCTCTGGGACGAGCTTGAGAGCTTCCTCAGCAAGCCGTCGCCGAGCCTCGCGGCGCTCGCCAAGGGCGGACACAAGCCGCCGCCCAGCCAGGCCAAGCGCGTCCTCCCGACGCTCAAGGCCGAGGCGCCACGGAGAAGCAGCCGCGCCGACAACCAGGGCCGCCCGGCGCGGCGCGGCAGCAAGGCTATCGACCCGAAGCTGCTGGAGGAGGCGTTCGCGTTCGCGCGCAAGGCGCAGGCGCAGATGCTGGCGGACGAGGACGCGGACGAGGACGACGCGGCCGTCGGCGGCGGTCGTCCGCGTCTCGGGCGTCGCCCGAGCGTCCGCGTTGGGGACTCCTCTGGTCAGAGCCGGGAGTTCGGCTCCTCGGCGTCCTCGGCGACCCTGACAGGCGCCAGCAGGCCGAGCGCGGGGCTCTCGAGCGGGAACCCTCGCGGACGTACAGGAAGGAGCCGGGAGGCCGACAAGCCGAGGAAGAAGGCGGGCGAGCGGCGGCCGCGCGAGCCGGCGGCGGCCGCGCAGTGGGCCGCTGGAGAGGAGGGTGGAGCGGACAAGGGCGGCAAGGCGGGGCTGGACCCGCAGACTGTGCAGGAGCTCGTGAGCAGCCTGCAGAGCGGCGCGGCGCTCGAGGAGCTGCGCCGCGAGCTGGCGGCGTCCCAGCAGAGCCTGGCCATGTCTCGCCAGGTGCTGCACGAGGCCGCCAAGAGCTTCTTCCGGCCGTCCTGAGCGCGGATACTCGCGGCGGAGACCGACAGTGAAGGGCCATCGTAATGAACACGCTCCTTCCCCTCTCTCTTACGGACCCATACAGAGACGGATGGCGGCGGTCACGGCGCGGACGCGTAGTCGCGCGCGAGGTGTCCGACCTGGTCCAGCTGGGCCGCCACGCGCTGCAGGCGCTCGACGTCGGCGGCCGCATCCGCGCGCCGGGCCTCGACATCGGCTCGCAGGTCGCGGTTGGCGGCCTCGAGCTCGTCCGCGAGCGCCTCGAGCTGCCGCCGCTCGTCCTCGAGCACGCGCAGGCGCTCGGCGCGCACGAGCGCGTCTGGCGACCGGTCGCTCGCCTGCTGTTGCTGCTGCTGGTGCTTCTGCTCAAGGCGCTCGGCCTCCTGCTGCTGCTCGGCCGTTTGGCGCTCGCGGTGCTCGGCCAGCGCGCGCAGCTTGGCGTCCTGCGCGTCGCGAACGAGCCGCTCGAGCGCCAGCAGCTGCTCGTTCACGTCGTGCTTCTCGCTCAGCCACTCGAACATGTCCTGCGCAAAGCGTCGCCCGGGCTTAGAGCGCAGACACACAGCTTATAATGGAGCGATGCGGCGGTGACACAACGCACCTCCATCTTGCCGCGCAGACTGAGCACGGCCTGCGCCGCCAGCTCGTCGGCGTCGGCGGCGTCCGGGAAGAACTGCGCCAGCAGCTCGGCGTCCCCGCGGCACTCGCTCTCGACGCTCGCGCGCAGGTTCACGGCCGACGCGCCGTGAACCGACACGTCCAGCGCCTTCTTGAGGATCAGCAGCATGCGCTGCATGCGCACGGACGGCGCGTCCGCCACCGGCGGCGACGGCGGCATATCGCGTGTGCGGCGGTCTTCCTACAGTTCAAATCTCAGCGCGCGGCGGCGGGTTCCTACGCGCGATTGGCCGAAAATCAGATACTACAGAGTTTCCACCAACCAGCGCCCTTGAACACCCACACGCGCGTTCCATTCGCTGTAAATGATATATCTGACAGTTTTGACCAATCATGCGTCGAGTCGGCCGCGCGATTATCCCGCCCCCTGGAGAAAATCCAAAGCGAAACAACCACCCGGAGGAGCCAAGCGAAGCCAAGCGACCGGTCTGCGCGGCTCTCTCTCTCTCATGGGCGGCACGTGGCTCTCGAGCGGCCGGCAGCAGCTGCAGCTGCTCGTCATCGTGTTCTTCACCTTCGTGGCCTTCGCGGCGGCCGACGCGGCCTGGATGCCCTGGGTACGGCGCCTCAATTCCGCATCGGTATCCCAATTCGACCCTTTGCTCACTGATGCCGGCGACTCCTGCTCCAGGCGACGCTGGTCATCTTCTTGCTCATGGTGCTGCTGGCCGACCTGCTCTTCCTGGACGACTCGCAGTTCCAGTTCAACCCGGACTACAAGGTGCGTCCGTGGTTTCCAGCGCCGTCGCCATGTATCCTCCACTCGCTCACACCGCTTCTTGATACTCCGCAGAACTGGGCGCGCGCCGTGGACCCCAAGTACTGAGCGCTTATGGAAGCGCAGCGCCCGCTGTCCGTCCGTCGCGGTCATTTCCAGACGTGGATGCCGGACAGATCGCCCTCCCAAATGCAATCCCAGCTATGTATTTCCCGCTTGACTGCTTCAAAGCAGCAGGAGTCCCCGCCTTGGTCGGTCTCGCCTCCGCCACCACTCTTATAATACGAAGTCGCCGGTCACATGACGAGCGCGTAGTAGCGCGCGAAGACGAGCGTGGCGAACATGAGCGCGTCGATGCGGTCGAGCACGCCGCCGTGTCCGGGGATGAGCGAGCCCGAGTCCTTGACGCCGGCTGCGCGCTTGAGCAGGCTCTCGAACAGGTCGCCGAGCCGGCCGACGACGACTGCGAGCACCGTGAAGAGCAGCTTGGTGCCCGTGGCGCCGGGCACGTCTAGCAGGTCCGAGGCCGCGACCATGGCGGCCATGCCGAACGCGATGGCGCCCAACGTGCCCTCGTAGTCCTTGTTCTTCGACAAGTGCGCGGCCAGCGGGTTGTACTTTGGGTAGCGCAGCCGCGCGAGCAGCTTGCCGGTTGCGTACGCGCCCGAGTCGCTCGCCCAGACGACGTAGAGCAGCGCGATGAGCAGCTTGCGGTAGAGCGAGCGCTTGTCGTCGTCCACGAAGGCCACGAGCACCGAGAGGCTCCCGATGATGTAGACGAAGCCGAGCGCGTCCAGCATCAGGTTGAGCAGCGCGGTCACGCGGTGGCGGCTCGTGGCGAAGCGGAAGAGCGCCAGCAGCACGACGAAGCCGGCGAAGAAGCTCGCGGGGCTGGCCGACTGGCCGCAGCGGAAGCTGTTGATCGGGCAGATGGTCGAGTGCATCGTGAGCGCCGAGAAGACGGCGTTCTGCGCGAACACGATGACGGCGTAGGCGCCGTCGGGCGCCAGGCACGCGCACAGCGCCGACACGTACGAGGTCGCCACGGCGTACAGCCAGCGCGACTCGTAGAACTCGGTGCGGTCCAGCTGCGGCACGTACTCGGCCAGCGTCAGCAGCAGCGCCGACGACGCCGCGCACACGGGGAGCGCCACGGCGCCGGCCGCGACCCACTCGCGCCCAGAGAACCAGCGCGCCGCAACGCCCGAGACGGCGCAGCGCCGCAGCAGCTGCTCCTGCGCGCGCAGCTCGATGTCCACGCTCGCCAGGTACCGCTCCTCCTCCTCTGCGCGCGTCTGCCGGTCGTCGCCGCCTGCGGTCGTCGGCCGCAGCTCCAGGTCCACGGACGCGCGGCCGCGGAGGTTGGAGCCGCCGGTGCTGGCGGAGCCGCCCGCGCTCTCGTCCGCGCTCGAGCTGCGCGTCTGGTGCGGCGACGCCGTCTCGCTGGCCGCAACGTCCACGCCGTCCGCGTCGTCCGCACCGTCCGCGAACAGCTCGCCGTCGAGCGCGCGCAGCCGCGTCAGCAGCCGCAGGCGGATGCGGTTCGCCAGCCACGCGTACTCGTACGAGCACGTGCTCGTGACGAAGCTGCACACGGTGGTCGTGCCGAACGCGGGCGAGACCCAGAGGAAGTAGGTGACCAGCGGCGCCAGCACCGCCGCCGACAGGCAGCGCTGCACCGCGTTGAGCCGCAGGAAGCCGCGCCAGTCGCGGCCGTGCGCGCGCAGAGGGGGCGACTGGGTCCTGTACGCGCAGCCATCGGCCAGCGGGGACGGCGGAGCGTCTGTCATTGGCGGCGCCCCGGTGATGTACGAGTACAGAGCAGCAGTGTATCTGATAGGACTTGAGCCGGCGCACCGACATTTGGCCGGAGACCATGGCCCCCTCTCCCCCCGCCCCGGCTCAGAACGATGTGGAGTCAGACGAAATGTGGTGTGGACCACGCTGCAGGGCTTCTCACATACCGGTATGTACGTACACGAAGAGCGAGACTCGCGCTCGGTGCTGCGTCCTCGGTACCTAGTCGTATCCCGATGCTTGGAGATTGTGCGCAGCAACATCCGTCAAGAAAGCGCGGCGGCAATGATAATGGTACGGAAGCCAGGGTATACGGATTCCGTAGTTTGGAAGCACTGTGGAGTCGGCGGGTGGCGTGAAGGCTTGCTGGTGTACAATGATTGCTCACTGTCGCGGGTAAAACACAACTGTTTGAAAGGTCGAATGCAGAGCTAGGGATGCCGTCCCATTACGATGCGTGCCTGGATCACAGGCGATGGCTCCTGGTTTGGCAACAGCGTCGCCACTCGCCAACTCCACACGAGCGGAAGGAATGGAGCGTCTTCCAGAGAAAGCGATGCAGGCGAAATTTTAGCATCTCCCGCTCGAACGCAGTGTCCACAGCTGCGCCAGCACAAAACGACCGCATCCTTACCGACAAGGCAACCGGTGCTCCGTGAGTATCGACTGGAAACTGCATTGATCCGTGGCACGGCATGCCTAACATGGTGATGTATTATTGGCAAGATCGATGTCGGTTTGGGCCACGACAGAGACAGTTCTGTACTCGCTCCTAACCTGGCGGGCGACGACTGGACGCTCACGCAGGCGCCGCAGCCGTCTTTCAGCATCGACGCTTGCTCTCCTTCGCATCAGCGCGCCGACTGTCACTCCTCCCACCCCTCCCCCGACGATGCACTAACTTTGGTAACGCGTACTCCGCCTCCCTTTCCTTTGCCTTGGGGGGCTCGAAGTCGCCTCCAGCAGCGGATCCTCCCCTCCGCAACACTTCGAGAGCGACACGACTGGGATCTGGCAGATACAAACGAGCGTATTGATGCTGTGTACCTACAGATCTCCTTGACTGCAATCGACGTTCACACACAGCACCGTTCGAGTGCGCCGAGTGAGCAAAATCTGTGAAGTGGACATTTATTTGTCCACATCACAGTATTTACTACACATGGACCGAGGTGGACGCCTGCCACTGTCCATCGGACCAACTGATTTGACAGTGAAGCGCATGCGACTCAACGACAAAGTATGAGATTCGCCTCACCATCGCGCTAATAAAACGACAGCTATCGCCTGCAAGATCGTCGTATTGGTGGCCGCGCGGTCTCAAGCGCTGCGCTGTACACGAGACGCACGCGGTTAGCTCGATGTCTGTTCCTACTCGCAGCTGCTGCGAGTGCAGCTCGGCGCTGTCGCTCACTACCACTCCTCCGGGCGGCACAGGATCGTCGCTAAATACTGGTAGATCATCTCGTACTGCTCCTGAAAGGCGCATCGGTGGTCAGTCGTGCGCAACAAGAGAATGGGGATCACGGTCAGACCGCGAGGCGCACGTACCGGGGTCTGCACCATGCCTGGACGCTGCGACCGAATGCGGTGGACGACGCGCGCCACGTCCAGCGCCTTCGCCCACAGCTTCTCCTCATCGTCCGCTCCGCTGGCCGACGCCGCGACCGCCTTGTGGACCTGCTTGAGCAGAATGTCGATCGCGATGATGGTGCCCGAGCGCCCGATGCCGGCGCTGCAGTGCACGACCACGCGCGTGTCGACGCCGCTGGCCCTCGACGCCTCGGCCTGGAAGCTATTGACGCTCTCGAGCAGCGGCGCGACCACGCGGAAGTCGCGCAGCACGCCGTGGTCCGGCCAGATGGTGAGCTGGACGTGCTTGACCGCGCGGCTCTCGAGCTCGCGGCCGCGCTCGTCGGTCGTCCACACGCGGAACATGCGCGTGATGAACCCTCCGCCCGTCTGCTGCTGCTGCTCGCGGCCCGACTCGTCCACCAGCTGCGCGTGCACGCCGCCAAAGTCGACGGCGCGGCCGCGCATGTCCCAGTAGACGTGCGCCTTGGTCCGCTCGCGCTCGACGAAGTTGGTCAGCATGAGGACGACGTGCGCGCGGCACTGCCAGACCATGCGCCAGAAGTCGGCGATGGCCGCGGGCACGGGCGCGCAGCACGCGATGTACCCGCCGTCGACGTGGCTGGCGTTGATGTAGTCGCAGCCGAGCAGCCGCACGCGCGTCCGCTCGAACGGCAGCACGTCGCTGTAGCGGTTCTTGGCGCGCGTCGCCGCGGTCTGCGGGGTCAGCGCCGCCTTGAACCCGGGCGCCTTGTCGATGCTCCAGCACAGCTCGGCGTACTCGCGCTCGAACCCGCCATTGAGCCGCAGCCTCCGCGCCTGCCGGTCCACTCGATCGGCTCGTCAGCGACTCCTTCCCAGCCTTAAGAGCCGACTACCACGCGACCGCGGACGCACCTTGTCCAGGAACGCGGCGATGGCGCGCTGGGCGGTCTCCGAGAGCGCCTGGCCGTCCTGCAGCGTCGTCCGCAGCGCGCCGATGTCTCCTGGCCGACGCGAGCAATGGTCAGTGGCCGGCCGCCGCCTGTCCGCCGAGCCGCAAGCGCGCGCGGGAGCCTTACCGGGCGCCTGGGCCGCCGCAGGGGCCGCGCGAGGGACCGCGGCGCTGGGCGTTTGGCTGCGCGCAGTCTGAGGCTGGGCAGCCGCCTCCATCGCGGCCGTCGCTCGCTCGCTCGCTCACAGGCGTCGCCTGTTTCTCCCAAGTCACCCGTGTGTGCGTCCCAGCGCGGCCGGCTGCCTAATTTTGTAGTGGATTGAGCAGGCGCTTGACGCCGGATATACGATTGAGCAGGTGAAATGAAATACTGCCAAGTTATAAAATGATACCATTGAAGACGTTAGTATATTTTTAGAGGAGTCGTGAGGAGGCGCTCCAGCACTTGTGGAATGGTTGCGCTTTTCATTCGGAATGATGGTGGCAAGCACACTCAACCACGCACGTTCAGACGTCCATGGAGTTCCGCGACGCCGTCGGCGCTGCAGACGCCAAACACTCGTACAACTGCGCTGCGATGGCTCACGCGTTGGCTTGGACTCCACTTGGACCTGTGGAAGGGAAGGCACGCGGACGGACAGGCCGTCGGGAGCTGCTGCAGCCGCCTACCGCCGCTTGACGAAGCCCGACAAGCCGATTTCCCATGCTGTCGCGGTAATTCCCAGTTCGTCGGCGAATATGTGCACCTCGGACGAGGACGAAGCCGTCACGACGGCAACCGCGACGACAAAGAAAAGGATGGTCAAGCCGAACGGAAGCCGCCGTCGCCGCCGTGGATCGTAGCGGGCATGTACGACATCGCTGGCTTGGCGACCGAGGTGGACGCAGCAAGTGCGAGGACATCTGCGACTGCGGGTGGAGCGCCGAGGACGACGCCGCGGTGACCTCTCGCACCAAGACCGACGACTGCGCGTACTCGGTGCGCTCTCATTGCTGCAGAAGGGGCCTCCGCGTGTCGTGTGCGAAGAAGGCGACGCCAGCTTGCAACTCTTCCACGTGCTGAACGTCTCGAACGCGACCGGAATGCGTCAGACAGCTGCTATAGCCCAGTGCTCTTTTCGCAAGCGTTGTGCATGACTTCATCACGTACGGAGCGTTGGGGGCGCGATCGTCTCCTGTGGATCACCGGCCATGTCGTGTGCAGGGAAGCGACGCCAGCTTGCATCCGGCATTGTCGCGCGGGCTCGCAAGGCTCCAACGCGTCACGAGGCGCGACGAACGGCAGCATTGTCGTCACAGTCGACCGTCAGCGCGACCTCAGCTCCATCCTGGACGCAAGCCACGTCCGGCGTCGCCACAACCAGCCATCGCCGAGTGTAAAGTCTATCTGCAGCATGTGTCCTGCTGTGTCACCACTGAGTCAGAGCGTCGAGTTGACTTGGACGCTGTATCGACCAAAACTATTTACAAAAATGTATAGAGTCCTCTATTTCGGTGTTTAACGCCCTCTCTCGATCCCACCGTTCATCGCTGACGCATTCGCGTAGTTACCCACCATTCCTCGACTTGCGGCCTTCGGACCGGTCGCCCCCTTCTCCTCGTCCCGCTCCCCCCTCCCCCCCCCCCGACGGCGACGATGGAGACGCCGCTGCGGCAGCGCTGGCAGCGGTTCGTGGAGGAGGACTTGGACCTGTTCGTGGGCGGCACGACGGCCTTCGCGGGCTTCCAGGTGGCGACCGAGTACCGCTCGGCGGCGGCGGAGGCGGCGGTGAACGGCCGCGGGCGGCTGGCCGTGGCGCTGCGCCGCGCGGCGCCCAAGTTCCCGACGGCCGCGTTCTCGGCGGCGGTCGGCCTGGCCGGCATGAAGCTCGCGCTCGCGGGCGTCACGTACTTCCGGCAGGACTTTTCGCGCGCCAACGTCGTGCTCGCCTTCCCGGTCTTCGGCGCCATGATGAACGTGCCCCGCGGGCCGCGCGCTATGGCCGTGGGCGCCGCGGGCTTCGCGGCCCTCGGCCTGAGCGTCGACTACGCGGCCGCGTGCTTCCACCAGCGCAACTTCGAGGCGCAGCGCCAGCTGCAGCTGGACCAGTGGCGGCGGGAGGCCGTGCACGTCGAGGCGTTCGCTCCGCACGCGTTCGAGGTGCTCGGCACGTCTCCGCGCGAGGACTGAGAGAGAGAGAGAGCGTCCTGTATAGTATCCGACTCGACGGCGGCGGGCGGTTGCGAGACTGGCGCAGTTGCGGCAGACGCGACGGTGCCGAGTGTAGACTGCTTTGATCAATACCCACGCTGTCTTCGCACGTCCGTCATGTTCGAGTCGCTCGTCCTCTGACGGTCGCAGGAACATGATAACAAGCCGCGCGAGCACCTATCCCGTCATCAGCTTGAGTGACAATCTGGCCACCAGCAGATAAGGTCTCGCCGAGACGCTCGCTCACTCTCCAGTCGCCCAGCCACTCCCGACCCACGCCGCCCCATCTGTCTCTGATGGTCTCGACCGCTAGAGCTCTCGCCCACGCCGCCCATGCTGACAGCGACGGCGTCAAGCCACGGCTCCATCAGATCCCATTCCGTCGTGTTCAAGGACATCTGCAGCAAGAACACGCCGTCGGCGCTCATGAGCAGCACTCCCGGACAGTACACACCTCGCTGTGCATGGGCAGCCAGTGCCAGCTGCGCTGGGAATCCCAACGACCCGCGAGAGATCGCCGACAAGTTGTATCAACGTCGTCGGCGGCGGCAGCAGGAACGCTGTGGATATCTGTACATGAATTATGCATGGGTATTGTGGGTTTATCCATGCCTGGTTATCCGAGTCCGCCCTGCATATATTAGGACGCATGCCGCGGTTGAAATGCCTCACACAGTCCGTGAGACCCGCGCTCTATCCGGTTGAATGCGTCGCGTCGGCCGATCAACAATAAACCGGACCGAACACCAGAGGAGTCAGTTCGCGTGACAGGTCGTCAAGATGCTTTATCGCGTCCTGATTGGACAATACTCGGCTGAACCACCCGCTATTGGTGCAAAAAGCGTCGGACCGCGTCAACAGCTGATCCGGCGGCAACCCCGCCAGGTGCTTCACGCATCCTTTCCATTTATTCGCTCCGTCCTTTCCGGTCACGGTACTCGCGCATCTCGGCGCGCGGTCCTTTCCTTTTGGCCATTACCACAGCGGCCGCTTCCGCCGCATCCCATCGAGTTCAAGGCGGGGGACCGGGCGTCGCTGTCTTCCATCGCAGCGGACGCGGACGCGGCGGGCGGCGGCGGAGGATGCGGAGCTCGCGCGCCAAGTCGGCGTACGCGGCGCGCTCACGGCGGCCGTCCGTGCTCTTCGACATCGACGAGGACAACGTGTCGAACCACTTCGACTCGCCCTCGGAGGTCATGTCGACGCTGTACTGCAGCCCCGAGAGGCGCACGCGGCGCGCCGCCAGCGCCGCCAGCGCCGCCAGCGCCAGCAGCAGCAGCAGCAGCGCCAGCGTGCTGCGCCGAACCTTCACGGGCATGGAGGACGGCTCCATACGCGACACGGCGGTCGACCTCGGCTCACAGACAACTACCACAACAACAACAACAACTACTACTACTACGGCTTCTACCACGACGCAGGTGCAGGGCAGCTACAGCAGCGGCGCGCCGCTGTACTCGCAGGCGCTCTCCAACTCCAAGCTGGGGGCGCCGCGGTCCCCGGGCAGCGCCCAGCCGGCGATCCAGACGCCGCAGCACGACGGCGAGTCGCTCGACTTCCATCGGCAGGAGGACGCGTACCACGAGCAGGTGCGGTGCCAGCCGAGCGACGCGCGACGGCCGAGGAGGCAGCGCAATCGCAGCCGCGCGCGCTCGCGCAAGCAGAGCATCTACTCCAAGTGGACGTACTGCGGCGTGAGCTTCTCCAACGCGGTGCTGCGCGTGCTCACGGGCCTCGTCGTGATCCCGGCGGTTGTCTGCGCGCTGCTGTACGCGCCGCCGGCGCTGACCATCTCCATGCTGACCGTCATCGTCTTGTGCCTCTGCACGTACGAGTACGCGTGGATGGCGCACCGCATCCACTACCAGCTCGTCGTGACCTACGACTGGTACGAGAACAGCAAGCGGCCGCCGTCGCCCGTGGAGCCGGACTGCGGCTTCGGCGCGTCCTCGAGCAGCGGGTTCGGTCTTCCGGACAGCGACGGCGGCGTGGACTGCGGCGCCAACACCAACAAGAGGCCCCGCCAGCACCACGGCAACATGAACATCCCCTTGTACCAGGACGCGGACGCCCAGCAGTTCCAGAGCTTCGCGTCGGGATACACCCAGTCGACGTCGTCGTCCTTCTCATACGGGGACACGAACGAGTACGCCAACAACTGGAGAGGGGGGGACGATGACCGAGAGAGCTTCGCCGACCCTTTGGCAGCCGCTGAAGCTGCCGCGATCGGCGCGGCGCGGCCGAAGGCGCCGTCCCCGCTCGAGTTGCTCGACTTAGACCCCGCCCAGCAAGTCGGCGTCGTTGGTGTCATCACGTCTCGCGTGTCGATGCTGCGCGGCCACGAATGGCTCGCGCGGTTGGTCGTCGCCGCGGTCATCACGACCGTGTGGTCGCTGAGCTCGACGATGGTGATCGCCAAGATGCCGTTCCCCATCAAGTCGACCCCTCAAGTGCTGGACGATTTCCCGTACTACTTCTGGATCTCCAACCTCGTTGCGTCCCTGTGCGCAGTGTCGACGCCGACGCTGCCCCTCGCCGTGGCGCTCGTCGTGCAGAAGGCGTGCTTCCAGGTGCTGCTGCAGAACGCGCTCAACTGCCCGATGACCCCGGCGATGACGACGTCTCCGCTGTCGTGCCCCGAGGCGCCGATCACGTCCATGCAGATGTTCACGATCGGGGCCATGGCGCTCATGCTCTTGCGCACCGTGTCAGCGCGCAGCGCTGCCGACCTGGCCATCGGCGTCATGCTCGACCTGCTCGGATACACGTACGTCACGGGCACGATCTCGCTCATGGCGTCCATGATCTACCCGTCATCCGCCTCTCTCATGTCGTCCTCCGAGGCGCTCTTCCCGCGCATGTGGGTCGTCATGCTGGCCGTCGTCTGGGTCTCGGAGCTCGTCGCGTACATGTGCGACGCCGTCATGTTCCACTTCCGCCTGCGCCACGTGCGGCTGCTGCCGGCGCGGCTCGAGTTCACGTTCGACGTGGAGGCGGCGGTCGCCGCGGTAGTCGCTGGCGCGCTCGTCATGGTGGGCGGGTGCGTGCTGCTGGACGTTCCCGGCGGGCTCCTCCCCAAGATCTCCTTCTCGGCCACGGGCGTGTTCCTCGGGCGCTTCGGCCGCCTGCTCGTCTCGCTCATCAAGAAGGCGGCGGGCGTGCGCTGGAGCGGCCGGCTCGCGCCGGGCTTCGGCGGCGTCATGGACGTGACCAACTCGCTGCTCGTCACGTCCGTCGTGTTCGTCAAGTATTACCTGTACGCCATCACGCTGGCCGCCGCCGCCGCGGGGGTCGCGGACGACGCGGCCGGCGGCAGCGGCTCGATGGGCGGCGGCGCCACCAGCGTCGACTTCTCGAGCGCCGTCGCGGCGTCCATGCGCGGCACCTGAGCGTCTGGCAGTCCACCGTTTCCATGGAGAGTAGAGCAACAGCGTAGCAGTCCGTGCTGAGCCGAGAGCGACGGCGTAAGTTATCCAGATAAGTATGTCGGAACACGAGCGCCGCCCGTGACGTTGATCCCGATCGATCCAAAGAGTTGCTCGTGGTGGTACATATTGACTCTGATACATGCACTCGGGTGGGACTACCGGTACAGTACTGTTCTTCTTATTGACAGTACCGTAATAAGAGAGGGCAACGCGGACAGGTAAAGGCCGCGCCGCGGTGACGCATTACCATCTGGCGGGCACCCCCGTTCCATGTGGTTTCCGCGAGCGTGACGCGCTTCCATCTCCGCGCCATGTAAGCCCCCTCGTCTTCCCGTCTCGATACTCTTCTCCATCACCGCGCAAACAAAACGATACCAAACAGCCGGCAGTCCATCCCGGACACGTCGCGACTGCCGAGCAGCTCCATCAAGAGATGGGCCACGGGCTCCGCTTGCCGCCGCCGCCGCGTATAATCGCAGCGTAACGTGTAAAGCGCCGCCACGCACGCTCCCCATTTGCCGAGTCGCCACCGAGGCGGCGACCGAGTCGAGGCGGCCATGGCCGTGACGGTGCTGCTGGACGACGGCACGGGCAGCGACGACGGTGTCGTGAGCGTGCTCACGCCCGTCAACCGGCCGACGCGCACGCCGGCGCCGCACGTCGCGCTGCAGCTCTCGACCGCCACGAACGCCGGGCTGGGGGCCAGCGCGCTGCTGGCGGCCGGCGGCGACGCGCAGCAGCAGCAGCAGCAGCAGCAGCAGCCGCAGGAGCCGGGCGACGGCCTCGAGCTGCACGTCGGCAGCGTCCACCTGTCGCTGCGCGCGTCGACGGCGCGCGTGCTCTCTCGCGCGCTCGTGGCCGTCGCGGCCGGCGCGCTCGTCTGGCGGTCGCCCGTGCGCGCGGCGGCGCTGCTCATCACGCTCGCGGTCGTCGGCGGCGCGCTCGAGCTTTCGTGGCTCGCGGCCAGGGTCTCTGGCCGCCTCTCGGCCGCCTTCTACGCCGTCGAGGGCCTGCAGGAGCGCATGCGCGAGCGGCGGCAGGTGGACGCGCGCCCGAAGCCCGACTCGGCCATCGAGAGCGCGCTGCTCAACATCCACGCGGGCGGAGACGCCGCCGGCACGACGCCCATGCTCGCCGAGCGCGCGTCCGAGGCCGACAGCGCCGCCCAGAGCCGTCGCGCCAGCGCGTCTCTCCATCTCCAGCTCGACCGGAGCCAACTCGGCGACGCGAGCCGCCTCCAGTTCCTCGTCGCGCCCGTCGCCCGCAAGCTCTTCCGCGGCCGCCACGGACTCGCCGCGCTCGCGCTCGCGCTCCCGCTCTCGGCGCTGCTCGTCGGCGTCGAGGTGGCGGCCGTGCGCGCCTGGGGGGTCGTCCCGCCCAGCCGAGTGCTCGCCGTCGACGCGGACGCGGACGCCGGCGACCTGGCCTGGAGCCTCGCGTACTTGGGCGCGACGCGCCTGGCCGCCAGCGCCGGCTCGCTGCTGGCGCCCAGCGCGCTCTGCGGCCTGCTGCTGCTCGTGCAGCTCGAGCTCTTCACGGCGCTGGCGCTGTCGGCGCGCTCGTGCCCAGCGGGTGTCGCGGCCTGCGCCAGCAGCGAGTTCTTCCCGGTGTTCGTCCTGGGCGCCGGCGCCTTGCTGTGCGCCAACGCGCTCGGCGGACGCGAGCCCGTGGCGATCGCGCTCGGGTCGGCGCTGTCGCTCTCGACCTTCCTCTTGGTCCACTGCGTCGGCGTCGCGGCCATGAGCCTACTCCCTACAGACAGCGACGACACTGACAGCGACACTGACAGCGACACTGACAGCGACACACGCCGCAACCTGCTGCTCCTGGTCGTCGTGACGGCGTCCGTGGCCGAGGTAGCGCCGCTGCTGTGGCACGCGACCAACGGCCGCTGCTGGGACCAGTCGACGCCCATCCAGCGCCGGCTGTCGCTCTCCGTCGACGTCGAGGGCTTGCTCGTCGGCGCCGGCTGCGCCGTCATCGCCACCGTGGCCGTCACGCAGCTGCTGCCGCTGCCCAACGGCGGACCCGTGTTGGACTACACGGCGCTGACGCTGGCGGCCGCCGCGGCCGGCCGAGGCGCCGAGCTGCTGCTCGTCATGCTCCGGCGCGCGGCCGGCGGCGGCCGCAGCCCCACGCTCGACCACAGCGCCGCGCTCATGGCCAGCGCGCTCGTGTTCGCCCAGTACGCCCGCGCGCACTACTAGTCGCAGACGGCTACAAGTAGAAGACTAGTAGCCGGGCGGGCGGGCGCTGTACCATTATCGTTAGTCGTCTCAGGTGTCTAGGTGTCTAGGTGCCATTCAGGGGGTTGTTTATAAAGCCAGCCAGGTAGAACGCGTTGAAGCTCTCCTAAGTTCGCTCGTCGCGCTAAGTTCGCTCGTCGCGCTAAGTTCGCTCGTCGCGCTAAGTTCGCTCGTCGCGCTAAGTTCGGCTGCTAGTCGCAAATATGACTCCCCCGCGCGAGTGTCCTCCCTCCCCCTCTTTCCGAAGATTTCTTCCCCCAGATCGCGATCATAAGCCGGAGAGCAGAACATCTAGCGCTCCTACCTCCTCTACCTACGCAGTGACACCTTGGGCGCCATGATGAACACGCCGACGCCCGTGGCGTGGACGACGAGCGGCGAGCAGCGGCGCCTGGACGTGGCGGAGGCGGCGACGGGCGCGGCGGCGGCGCACGAGCACGCGCGCGCGCAGTGGGAGCCGTACGACTTCAACGGCGGCACGGTGCTGGCGATCGCGGGCAAGGACTTCGTGGTGGTGGCGGGCGACACGCGGCTGAGCACGGGCTACTCGATCCTGAGCCGCAGCGAGTCCAAGCTGTCGGAGATCACGCCCACGACCGTGCTGGGCTGCCCCGGGTCGCACAACGACATCATCCAGCTGCGCGGCGTGCTCGGCATCCGCGCGCAGATGTACCAGCACGACAACGAGGCGCCCATGACGACGGCCAGCGTCGCGCAGCTGCTCATGAACACGCTCTACTCGCGCCGCTTCTTCCCCTACTACGCCTTCTGCATCCTCGGCGGCATGGACGCCGACGGCTCGGGCGCCGTCTACACGTACGACGCCATCGGCTCGTACGACCGCGTCACGCGCGCCGCGCAGGGCTCGGGCGGCCACCTCATGATCCCGCTGCTGGACAACCTCGTGGAGCACGCCACGCGCACGGACCCCAAGCGCGAGCTCTCGCTGCAGGAGGTGCGCGCAGCATGGGGAGGAGCCTGACGTTGATAACAGACTGGCCGACTGACGCTTGTGTGTGTGTGTGTGTGTGTGTGGATCGCGACCGCCGACAGACCAAGGACATTATCAAGGATGCGTTCATCACGGCCGGCGAGGTGCGTCCCGTGCTTTGTGGGTCCGTCGCGAGGTATGGCTGGGAGCTAACGAACGAACGAACGGTGGTCGCTCCTTCAGAGAGATATTTACACGGGCGACAACGTGGAGATCGTGACGATCCAGGCCACGGGCACCTCGCGGGAGTACTTCGCGCTCAAGCGGGACTAGGCGCCGGCGGCCAGCGGGCGACTCGGCGCTCGCCAGTCGCTCCGCCAGGCGCCCAGAGCGCGCGCGTCCGCCGTGGGCCGGCGAGCCGGCCGCGAGCTAAAGCAGACGAATAAGACAGCGCCGGTCGACTGGGTCTCTGATCTCGTGGGGGGATCGATCGGATCCTCCGCCGTCTTATCTGATGGATACTGGGTTCCGACTCGATGAACCACCGACGATGACCACCACCAACGACACTAGCAGCAGCCGTCTACTACTTGCAAGTACTAGTATGCGGCAGGCGCTCGTCTATTATACGCTCGCTCGCCCTCGCCGGCGGCTACGCCTCGCGGTTCTTGAGCGCGAGCTGGCGCACCTTGCGCTTGTACAGCTCGGGGTCGTTCTTGAGGTCCATGTAGGGCTCGCGCTGCGCCGGGTCGCTCATGTTGGGCGCGTCCAGCAGGTCCTGCACGCCCTTGAGGATCTGCTTGATGGTCACGCTCGGCTTCCAGTCCTTGTCCTCGTTCAGGATGCTCAGGCAGACCGTGCCCGACGGGTACACGTTCGGGTGGTACAGCGGCGGCGTGAACTTGACCTGCGGCGGCTTGCTCGGGTAGTCCTCCGAGAAGCCCAGCGACATCTTGTACACGCCGCCCTCCCAGTCCGTGCCGGCCTTGCCCGGGATACCCGCGTGCCACAGCATGAGGTTGAGCGACCCGTCGTCGCTCGCCACGGGCCGCGCCCAGAAGCCGGCCGGGTGGTCGCGCCGCCAGTTCTTGCGCTCCTGCCGCAGCCGCTGCACCGCGATCGAGTCGTCGCTCATGCTCTGATACGGGAAGGGTCCGGGCGTCTAGGAGGAGGGAAGGGGGCGGGGGAAGAGGGCGATGAAGGCCGTTTTCGATGCCAAAGTGGCGCCAAAGCCGAGGAAAAACGCGCCACCACCACGGGTCTGTCCCGTAATAATAGGTACATTTCGAGTGATGGCAAACGTGACGACTCGTGACTAATACCCGTTTAATACAGAACGTCGACTTAAATCCCTAGTGCGCAGCGCAAAACGGCGCGATTTGCGCTATCTCCTCGTATTTAACATAAAACAAGGGTCCGATCGGACGCGAAGCGACGCGCATTCTGGCGTCCGATCCCAAGCCGCGCAAGATACTCGAGACGCGGCGCTGCGTGCCGCTCCGGTCGCCGCTCGAGGCCGCAGACGATGGACACGGCCGAGGTGCGTCGCTCATTACGCGCGCACAAAGGCGGCGGCAGCACCCGGCTAACCCCCGCGGTCTGCGTGACGGCAGAGCGAGTTCTCGCAGGAGGACGTGCTGCCGATCGCCAAGACCGCCATCGAGGCGGCGCTCAAGGACACCGTGTACAACCGCAAGAAGGTGCTCGACTGGTCCAACTCGCTCGTCGCGACCGTGCTGTCGGGCCTGCAGAACCTCAACAAGCCCTTCAAGTACGCCGTCACGTGCCTCATCATGCAGAAGACGGGCGCCGCCATGGCCACCGCGGCCGCCTGCCTCTGGGACCCGGCGCTCGACGGCTACTGCTCCGTGCTCTGGGAGAACGCGACCATCTACTGCGTCGTCACCGTCTACGGCGCCGCCATCTCGCCCCCCGCCGTCAAGCTCGACCACTAGCGTAGCCGTCAGGGCTCCGGCACCAACCAACCACGCAGCTATCATGTCCTCATCTATTCTTCTGCACGTCACTTCACCTCGCGGATCGCTGCCAGGCACGAGCGCGCCGCCTCTTGCACGGCCGCGCTGCCGCTCGCCGCCAGCGACGTCACCTTGCTGGTGAGCGTCGGGCGGAGTGGCGAGAACTCGGCCGCAAACGCCGTCGCCTCCTTGCGCTTCTCTTCGTCCTGATCGGCCAAACCGGCGGTCAGCGAGCCCAGCATGTTCTCCACCGCGAAGAGCGCGCGGTGGAGCGTCTCCTCGTTCGACGACGTCTCAAGCACCGCCGAGAACGTCTTCAGTCCTCCCTGCTTCATCATGAGCCAGCTCACCGCCGGGACCTGCGACACCATGGCGAGCGCCCCGCCCGCTGCGCGCGCTGTCTCAAAGTCCTCTTCTTCCTCTTCGGCTGACGACAGTGCGATCCACAGCCGCAAACGCTCTTCATTCAGAAACACGTTCTCGATGACTTCGTCGTTGGGGAGCAGGTTGCAGATTGCCTCCGTCGCAGCGCGACGCACAAGCTCGTGCTCCGAGAACTGCAGGTACTGGAGCGTCGACAGCCCCTGTGGCTCCGCGACAATACGCGCCTTCGTCTCGTCCGACACGCTCGCCACGTTCGTCAGCGCCATGAGCGCCTCGAACTGCAACAGCTGCGTCTCTCCCTTGCACAACTGGAGCAACGGCTTCACCGCAGACATCAGCGATGACGAAGGGATCAGATTCGGATTGGTCGAGATCAGGATCCGCGCGAGCGCCTGCCCAGCCGCGTTCGAGATGGCTGTGCCATGCTGTTGCGCGGCCACTTTCGGGTTCGTCGAACTAGTGTCCGAGCCGCTCGCCTTCGGCTTCGAGTGGAGGGAGAGCGGGATCAACGCCTGGAACACACCGCACTGCACGAGGCTTCCGCGAACCTGGGCCACCTCCGAAGCGTTCAGCGCCGACAGCACAGCCATCTCCAGCACGTTCTCCGACCGCGTTGTCGCGAACTTCAGTAGCTGCAGGAGCGTTGTCAGCACATCGCGAGACGCCGCAAGCTTCTGCACACGGGCGTGCACCTTCTCAGGCGAGTCGCCGTCGTCCAGGGCGGACTTCTGCTTCAGCGCCTTCTGCAGCTCCTCGTACTGCTCGGCCGTCATTTCCATGCCGTCCATCTGCTTCTTCTTCAGCGCCGACTCGGACGTCAGCGTGTGGTGAAGAATGTATCCAATGCCGTAGTAGACATTCGACCGGTATCCAACGTGAGGCGCACTCGACGAGGTGGACGGGAACTCCACTGCAAACACGCTCTTGACCGCGTTTGGCCGCTTTGCGAACGCTTCCTTCACCTCCGTCTGCGTGATCAAATACGACAGCGCCTCGATGGCGCGCTCCTTGGGAGACGTGCGCGTGCTCCACGTCGCAAAGGCTACCGCTTCCTGCTGCTGCGGCGAGCCCTTCTTCGCTTTCGCCGTCGCCGCGATTGCCTCGCGCTGCTTGATTTCCACCTTATGAGCCCCCTCCAGGACATCGAACACCGAGTCCATAAGGAACTGGCCATCCACGGTCTCCAGCTCGAGCGTCTTCTCAACAATCGCGATCTTCACTTGGATACTAAGCGCACTCGCACGCAGCGCGAGGTCTTCGTCGTCCAGTGCTGCGCGCAGCATCTTGTACATCTCCACACGGAGCATTGGTGGAACCAGCGAGGCCCCGTTCTCCACTCCGCACACACTTGCAACAGTGTCGACCCAGATCTCTTGCAGCCGACGCGTGTGGTCACTCGAGAAGTTCATGGTCGACCCCCACGTTCGCGAGGCATCAAGCAACTTGTGGATGCGGCCGAGGAAGGCTGTCGAACCAGGAGTGGACTCTTCGTCCTGTACGGTAACGGTTTGCTGCACAGCCCACAGCGCGAGCTTAGCGTTCGAGAGGAACAAAGCCGACAATAGGAGGCACGCCGACGACGCAGCCTCGACGGATGCGCGGTCCGACATGCGCACTTCCAACACAGGTGACACGCAGTAGTCCGTTACTACGCGCTTGAGCACGCCATCTTTGCCTTCCAGCTGCGCCAGGCATTGTGTGAACACGAGCGGCAGGCGGCTGAGTACAATGTGGATAGACGCCGTGTCTGCTGAAACGTGCAGCGAACCGGCAGCGGTCGAATGCAGCAGGGGAAACACGCCCAGCTCTTGGACGAGCGTCGCAAAGTGCGCTGAGAGTTGGAGACGAGTGGCTTCGTCGATGGCACCACCGCCACCGCTAGTGCTAACTGCACCAGATGCCGATGTGACAGAGATAAAATGAAGCAGACCGTCGAGTGCTGCAATCTGGAGTTCAGGCTCACGACTGCGCAGACCATGAAGCAGCCCGTCAAACACGCGGCGAACATGAGCTTCGTTCACGGCCTCGTTGGCACCCGTGCCCGAGGCCGACGCCATCATCAGGTACTTGAACACGAACGCACAGAGCTTGACGATGGCTTTTCGGCCACGGAGCTCCATGCGGCCATGCTGCGCGCCAGAGGCGTCGGAAGCCTCTGCGTCCGGCTCCTTGTACTCGAGTGCGGTCTGCGAATGCAAGAGCTGGATCACACGGGAGATGCCACTGTTGCTGCTGTCGCCACCAGCGGAGAGACCGGAGTCAAAGATACGACCAGCAACCTCCAGCGAGGCCGACGCCATCACAGACAGTAGTCCCACCGCGTGCGCCGTGATTGAAAGCGCCACGCCACGCGCACCAGCGGCAGCGGCGTCGTCCAGCGTCAGCGCGTCGAGCATCTGCGAAACCGCACGCCAGACGACAGCGAGGCCGCCACGGCGCGCGATCTCCGCCGGGACGCTCGCCAGCTCCGCGTGGGCCTTCACCTCGAGGAACACGAGCGCGTCTTCGAGCTGCTTCCTGCTGGTCGCGTCCTCGGCCAGGCGCTTGGGTGCCGCGCCGTCTGCCGTGCACGCCGTGACCGTGTCGAGCGCCTTCTGCACGCCGTTGGCGTCGTCCTGCACGGCATCTTTGATCTTGCGCGCGAGTGCCACGGCCGCCTTGTTGCTCGGCGTCAGCTGCAGCACGAACCGCACGTCCTGGAAGGCGTCCGTGAGGCGGCCCAGGCCCACGTAGGCCTGCGCGCGGCGGTAGCGCGCCTTGGCGTTGCTCGCGTCCACCTCCAGCGCGAGAGAGCAGTCCTCGGCGGCCCGCGCGAACTGCTCCAGCTGCAGGAAGCAGGCCGCGCGGTTGTTCCAGAGCAGCACGCGCTGCTCGTCCAGCTCGGCGCGGTCGCCGTCCACCGCGTCTCTCGCCGCGTCTCCCGCCGCCTTTAGGCCCTCCGAGTACTTCTCCGCCGCGCGCGCGAAGTCCTTGGCCGAGAAGAGCGCGTTGCCCTCGGCGCGCAGCGCCGCCAGCCGCTCCGTCGTCGTCGGCATCTTGGCTCGAGGGGGAAAGGCCGAGAAAGTGCTTTCTTCCCAACAACGACAACAACGACAACAACAACGCGTATCCTTTCCAGAAAGGAAAATTCATTTTTGAATTGAACGATTCACCGATGAATTGAAGTCCACCCGACCGCGTCCGTCCGCCATAACGCATCGCCATTGGCAAGAAAGGACGACAGTGCTCGGGACCATGGCGGACGACGAGATCGACTCGCTGCTGGAGGCCGGGATCCGCGCGGCCGTGCAGGTAAGAACCCCTGGAGTGTTGTGCGCCGGTCGGCGGGTGGGACGCGGCGGCGCTGGCGCGGTTGTTGACCGCTTGGTGTGCACTGCCAGGCCGCGCGGTCGCCCTGCTCGGAATGCGGGAGGGTTAACGTTTGACGTGGTCTCTCTCTCGCTGTGTGCCATGTCTTGTCACGTTCGTGTCGCCCGCGCGCGAAGGCCAAGCAGAAGGAGAACGGCCGCGATGAAGGCGCCGACAAGAGCGAGAAGGGGGCCTCGAAGAAGGAGGAGGGCGACCGCCGGCGCTCCAGGTCTGCGTCGCCGTCGCGCCGCCGCCGCCGGGACCGCTCGCGGCGATCGAGGTCACGCTCTCGCTCTCGGTCCAAGTCGCGGTCGCGGCGCCACCGCAGCGGGTCGCGCCGGCACTCGTCCCGGAAGAGCCGCAGCCGGAGCCGCAGCCGAGGGCGAGACCGCGATCGCCGTCGCCGGCGTCGGAGCCGCAGCCGCAGCCGCAGCCGGAGCCGGAGCCGCAGTCACAAGCGCAGCGCCAGCCGCTCGCCCTCCAAGCCGCGCGAGCGCAGCACGTCAGCAGAGCGCGCGGAGCGAGCCAAGCAGCGCGAGCTGATGGAGCTCACGCGCGACCACCGCACGGTGTTCGTGGGCCAGCTGACGCAAAAGGTGCGCGAGAAGGACCTGGAGCGGTTCTTCCGCAAGCACGGGAAGACGGAGAACGTGCTGCTCATCCGCGACAAGTTCACGAACCGGTCCAAGGGCTTCGCGTACGTTGAAATGTCCAACCTCGAGGATGTGCCCAAGGTGCTGCTGCTGAACGGGCAGGTGCCGGATTTCCAGGTGTTCCCGATCATGGTCAAGGCCTCCGAGGCGGAGAAGAACTTTGCCGCGAAGAAGGAGTCCAGCATCATTGCCGGCGCTGGTGCGAACGGGGACGACGGGGGCGACCCTGCGCAAGGCGGCTACGGAGGCCAAGGCGACCAAGCGGCGTCGGCGTTGTCAGCCGCCAGTCGTATTTATTGCGGGAACCTGCACACGAACATCACGGAAGATGACCTGCGCGTTGTGTTCCAGGCGTTCGGCGAGGTCTTGTCGGTGACTATCAACCGTGACGAGGTCGGCCACTCGAAGGGGTTCGGCTTCATCCAGTTCAGCAACCCGCAGGAGGCCAACTTTGCCATGTCCAAGGGCAACGGCCTCGAGCTCGCAGGCAACTACTTGAGGCTCGGCCCTGTGAATGAGAACGCGTTTCGCGGGGATCGCAGCGGGCAAGGGTTCAGCAGCGGCGGGGCCGGACGAAGCGGGCCAACCGGCGGGTGGAAGCTCGAAGACGACGATGGCACCGGGCTGAACCTGAACGCGCAGTCACGCTCTGCGCTGATGGCCAAGCTCGCCGGGAACAAGGAGCTGTTCCCAACCCCGGGCCTGTCGATGCCTGCTGTCGCGCCGACCTACGCGTCCAACGCCGCCAGCACGCAGCGCGCCGAGCAGGCTGCCGCGCTGATCGCGTCCCTCGAGATCGAGGGCAGCGAGTCGTTCTGCCTTGTGATCAAGAACATGTTCGACGTGATGGAGGAGAAGCGGCGCGGCGACCCCGAGTGGGCCGTGGAGATCCAGCAGGACGTCGTGGAGGAGTGCGGGCAGTTCGGCGCCGTCCTGCACTCGTACGTGGAGCAGGAGAAGGCGGGCGGGCTGGTGTACGTGCTGTTCGCGGGCGTCGGCGGCGCCGTCAGCGCCGCCAAGAAGCTGCACGGCCGCTGGTTCAACAAGCGTCAGATTAGCGTTAGGTACCTCTCGCCGCAGGAGTACGTCGGCATGTTCCCTGAGGCGCGCTCCGCCGTGCAGCAGGCGCGCCAGAGCGCGCAGTAGCCCGCGCACCAGTCGACCAACAGCGGTCGCTTGCGCGTAGACGCCTGAGCGGGTCGCGGAGCTGTACACGAGCCGCTACATCAAAGGGAACGAGGGCTGAGCACGCCAAGTCGCCACACCGTGGATGCGCCATGGCATGCATTTTAATTTTACACGTTGAATCCCCGGGCGTGCGTGCGCTCGACCCCGAGGGCGGGCGGGCGGGCGGCGCGCGCGTCACTCGCTCTCGTCCTCGGCCACCTCCTTCTCCTCCTCATCGCCCGCCGCCGCCGCCGCCGCGCGCTGCTTCTCGAGCATGGGGGCGGCCAGCGTGCGCTCGACGATGCGCGTGAGCTGCTGGACCTGCTCCTCGCTGAAGCGGCCGGCGCAGTCCTCGACGATCAGGTGGATGTCCACGAGCTCCATGGGCAGGTGGTTGATGATCTGCAGCGTCTCGGCCGGCGTCAGCTGGAGCCCGGCCTGCTCCACCTGCCGCGCGAAGTCGCGCACGCCCGTGGGCGTCAGGTGCGCGCTCTTAGAGTGGCTCTGCGTCAGGAACTTGAGCACCTTGTGGTCCATCCAGTTGCGCTCCGCGTACGCCACGTTGGCCGACTTGTGCAGCCGCTGCTCCTTGCGCTCCTGCATGAGCTGCAGCACCTCGAAGTCCGTCAGCGCGCCCTCGTTGCGCAGCAGAACCTTCATCTTCGCCGCCGCCCGAGTCGCCGCGCGAGTCGTTCGTTTTGGCTGGTGCCGCCGACGCTGGGTCGAACGAAGCCCTAGCCGTCGGACGCGGCCGAGCGGCGGTTTACGCGCAATTATCGCGGGTTTAACTAAAAATGAGGGTAAAACGCAGTGTTGGGTCGCGTTTTGCTCGCTTACTCCAAGACTTTGCGCTTATTCTGTGGAGGCGACTAATAATACAGCGACAATTTCAAACTAATTCGTAGCTTTTACTCCGACAAGACTCAGAGACGTGGCATTGACACATCAACGGGTCGTCTCCGTTGCAGTTGAAGCGCTAAAGTCATATCTAGTCAATACATAGAAGAATACCAGCGACATACACTCGCGCGGAGCCCGTCGGACGTCTCCACGACGCCCCGCGCCTGGGCCGCCTCCATTTCCATCTCACCGGCCGCCGGCGCGCTCCTTATCGCCCGCCGCCGTCGACTGGACGCTCGAGAGAGCCTCCCCAATAATACCTCGGCCGCTGCGCGCCGCCTACGTGTCTCGCCGCTCGCGCTCGTAGAACTCGCGCTGCTCGCGCTCGCGGGCGTTCTCCGGCTTGGCCGTGCTCGGCTGCGTGTTATGGTTGAGCTGCCGCGAGCGCAGCACCATGGTGGACGTGGGCGTGTCGATGGACCGCCGGCCCGAGCGACTGGACCGGCGCGATCCGCGCGCCATCCGCGGCGCCGGGCGGACGCGGTGCGTCTGCTGCGGCGTGTCCTGCACGGCCATGAAGTCGGTCGCGAGCGAGCGGAACACGCGCTGCGGAGACTCCGGCGGGGTCGGCGAGCCCGCCGGCGACTCCGGCGGCGAGCCCGGCAGCGAGTCCACGAGCGGGGACAGCGCGAGCCGAGGGAACGACCGCGCATACCGGACGCCGCCGGTCGCCGCCATGTTGGCGCCGGGCCGCAGGGGCCGCCGGCGCTTGGGCCGCGGTGGCGGCGGCGGCGGGTTGCGCTTGTCCAGCATGCGCGCCGACGGCGGCGGCGTGACCTGCAGCGCGCGCAGCGCCGCCTGGCGCCGAACCTCGTCCGCGTCCGGCTTGCGCGCGCGCGCGTCCTCGCGCCGCAGCTCGTCCCCCAGGTTGCGGCACGCCGGCGGCAGCGCCTCCTCGCGGTTCTCCTTCGGCACCTCGTCCCCGTCGAACGACGGCACGCGCACCGACACGCGCACCGGCGCGCGTGGCTTCTCCTCGTGCTCGTCGCCGGCGGCCGCGGCGCTTGTCGGCGCCGCCGTCCGCCGGAGCTTCACAGGCGGCGACACGACCCGGGACGCCGGCGGGGGCGGCGACGCCGCGCGCGCGCGCTTCGTGCGCCTCGGCGCGGCCGCCAGCGCCTCGTCCGCGCGCGTCGCGGGTTCCTTCTCCTCCTCCTTCGTCTTCTCTTCTTCCTTCGTCTTGGTCTCGTCGGCGTCCGCTACTCTTTGGCGCTTGTCGGCCGGCGCGCCGTCCGCCTCGCGCCGTCGCCGCTCGGGCGTCGCGCACGCGTGCTCCGCCTCTCGCCGCTCCGCCTCTCGCAGCTCCGTCTCGGGCCCCGCGGGGCGCCGCCGCTTGGCCGCCATGCGCGCCGTCCGTCCTTCCGCCCGTCCGTCCGCCGCGTCACGAGCGGGAGTGCGATCCAGAAGCGGCGCGCCGACTTGCGCCGAGTCCGAGTTGTACCGAGCCTTTCTCTTTTCTTCTCGCCCGTTTCCTTATTTTTTCCATCGGTATTTCGTTTCCCTTATTTGTCGAGGAAGGGGGGGATTTGCTAGAAGGAACAAAAAAAAACGGCTCTCTCGACCCACTGTGTGGCTCTGGGCCGCCCCAGAATCTGGGACCACATAGATTATTATATCATTAAAAATATTATTTATCATGGACTTTAAACAATAATTTGGTCGGCACAGACAGCATTACTCTACCTATACGCAATGTATCCAACAGGTTCATTAATTATAGTGATACTATTTGCTTGCTTGTAGCAAAACAGCCAATCTATTTATTTAGGATATTAATATTAACGAGGCAGTATGCATAGTTGTCTTGCTAGTTGTATGTTTGTCTTGCTTCTTGTAAGATGGTCGCCCGATAACCTACCGAGCCGAATATTCATACCGAACTCTACAAAGAGATACCGGTATCCCCACCCAGCACGAGCGGCGGACGTGCGGCCAACGGCGTCGCAGACACGCTCCGCCACCGCCCGACCGACGCGCAGCAGCAGGCTCCCTTCCCCCCCCGCCCCCGCCCCGCCCCGACGACCATGATGCTCGCGCGCTCGCTCCGCCAGGCAGCCGCCAAGGGCGCGCGCTCCGCCTCGACCAAGCGCTCGTCCGTGAACGGCAAGGGCGCCTTCAACGGGCTCTACGGCGCCTTCATGAAGTCGAACGCGACGTACATTACGTCCATCATCGTGGCCGCCGTGGCGGTCGAGGCCGTCTACGGCTCGGCCACCAACTACATCTGGGAGTCGGCCAACCGCGGGGTGCGTCCGCTCCTCTCTTGTCTCTCTGCTCTCGGTCGCTCTCGGTCGCTCACGGTCGTTCTGGTGGTGCGTCTCGGGATATGCAACAGCGTCTGTACCACCACATTGACTGGTCGCAGTTCAAGACGGACGACGACGAGGAGGAAGAGGAGGAGGAGGAAGAGGAGGAGGAGGAGGCCGCCGACGACAGCGACGACGTCATCGACGACCTGCACGACGAGGACGAGGAGTAGGCGGCTCGCCCCACGCGGAACTGCGGCGCTCCCTCGCCCCCTCACCCTTAGCCGACCCGCAGGAGCGGTCTGGCCGCTAATACACGGATCGCTCTACCTATAAGCCCTCGCGCAGTGAGTGAGTGGCTCGATCCACCGCGGCGCTGTATTACTCGAGCGTGACACTGCCGGCGCGGCCCTCTCTCTGTCCACCGCGCTACGCGTCCTTCTGCTGGAGGATCTCGGCCGCCGCGTCGATGCGGTACGCCTTGGCGTTGCCCGGCCGCCGCTTGACCTTGAGCGCGCGCTTGTCCAGCATGCTCTGCACGGGCACCACCAGTCCGTCAGCCACTCGGTCCACCTTGTAATCCACCCACCACCCAGCCAACACTCACCTCGACGTCGTCGAGCGTCGCGCCGGCCGCGACGCAGCGCACCAGCGCGAAGTAGAGCACGTCGGCGGCCTCGCCCGCCACGTCGGGCACGCTCTCGGCCTCCGCGAGCTCCTGTGCCTCCTCCACGAGCTTGTTGCGCAGCAGCTGCGGGTCGCGGAAGAGCCGCTGCGTGTACGAGCCCTCGGGGGCGTGCGCCAGGCGGCTCGCCAGCGTCTCCTGCAGCGCGCGCAGGCCGCCCGCCTCGCCCCAGCACGTGCGCGTGTTGAGGTGGCAGAAGCCGGCGCCCGCCTGGTCCACCGTCACACGCAGCGCGTCGCTGTCGCAGTCCACGTCGAGCCGCACCAGCGTCTGCGCGTTGCCGCTGCTCTCGCCCTTGCGCCAGAGCCCGCCGCGCGAGCGCGAGTAGTACACGCCGCGGCCGCTCTCGACCGCGGCCAGCACGCTCTCGGCGCTCGAGTACACGAGGCCGAGCGCGACGCCCGCGCGGTCCGCCACGACCGTCGCGAACAGGCCGTCCGGCCGGTCGGAGCGCAGGCAGCGCACGAACGCCAGCGGCGCGTCGGCCTCGAGCGCCGCGCTCACGACCGCGATGGCTCGGTGGTGCAGCGTGGCGACCGTCTCGAGCGACGGCGAAGCCTTCAGCCACTCGACGCCCACGAGGAAGCCGCCGTCCTCGCCGTCCTCCGGGAAGAGCGCGCGCACCGCCGCGAGCGCGTCGAGCGAGGTCGCCGAGGCCGCCGCGGCCGCCTCCGCGGCATCGCCGGCGCCCACGGCGAGCACCAGGCCGCCCACGCACCCGCGCAGCTTCGCCAGGCTCGGCGCCAGCGCCCGCAGCGCCGCGCCGTCGGCCGTCGAGGCCACCGGCACGCGCAGCACCACGCGCGCGGCCGGCAGCTCCGACACGGCGGCGGCTGCGGCCGCCAGGGCCGACTCGTCGCTGGCCGCGGCGTCCACGAGCACCTTGCGCGCGCCCTGGTCCAGCCAGCTGGCGGCCGCGGCCAGCATCCCGGGCGAGAACGGCCCCACGAGCGCGCGCGCGGCCAGCGCGGCGCTCTTGGCGGCTCCCGACGCGCTCGGCGGCGCCAGCGCCTCCAGCTGCTCGGCCGGGAACGCGACGTTCACGAAGCCCAGCACGCTGAGCTTGGGCACCGCGGCCGAGGCGCCTGCGACCGTCGGGATCAGCATGGCGAGCGGCTGGCGGGGCGGACGCAAGCGGCGAGCGGACGCGGCGAGCGGCAGCGGCGGCGGAGACTCGAGGCCCAGCCGTGCGCGACTGCGAATGCGAATGCGCTGGTGGCGAATGCCCAATCAGTCGGATGTCTGATACCTATAACTCAGATCTGAGTCGAGTGATTATGATTGGTCAAAATCTATAGCTGCGAGTGCGAAGATTTGATTGGGCGATTGGTTCGATCTTACGTGGACTTTGAAACTTGTGTAAGATACACCAACTAGACCCAGTTGAAGCCTAGGCGGCGGTGACGGTGGCGGGCGAGACGTTCCGGTCGATGTCGACGTACTCGCCCTTGCCGAGCAGCCACTGCACGACCTTGCCGTACTGCTGCAGCAGCGTCGTGTCGGTCTCCTCGAGCAGGTTCTCGCGCTCGAACGGGTCGTTGTCCAGGTCGTAGAGCGTGGCGACGTCGTTGTAGCCCGTCACGTACTTGAAGCGGCCGTCGAACCAGAGGTGCCACGTGCTGTAGGCGGAGCGCACGACGCGGCGGGGCAGCTCGCCAGACCCGTCGAGCAGCGGACGAAGCGAAATGGCGTCCGACATTTGGTTCGGGATGCCCTCGACCTCGCCAATGTCCAGGAACGTGCGCGCCAGGTCGATGAGCGACACGCCGACGTTGGTCGTCGTGTTGCGCAGCGTCTCGTTGACGACCGCGTCGCCGGCGATCAGCAGCGGCACGCCCACAGAGGCCTGGTACGGCACCGACTTGGACCAGTGGCTCTTATCGCCGAGCATCTCGCCGTGGTCGCTCGAGAATACGACGATCGTGTCGCTCAGGTTGACCGACTTGAGGATGCGGCCGATCTGCGAGTCGATGTTCTCGATCAGCGCGGCGTAGTCGCCGCGCGTGCGGTTGTGGTGCTCGATCGTCATGTTGCCCTTCTCGTAGTCGTAGTCGACCGGCGCCGGGAACTGCCGGCCCTGCACCGACGTCCACATGCGCTCCGTCACGCTCATGGGGTAGTGCGGCCCATTCCAGTTGACGATCATAAACCACTCCTGGTCCTCAGGCTTCTCCTCCAGCAGCTTCACGGCCTGGTCCGCGACCCAGTTGTCGTTGAACAGCTCGTCCGGCAGCGGGTTCGGGTACGTGTCCGTGTACACGCGCTCGGTGCCGTCGCGGCCGTTGGTGATGCGGGCGCGCACGTCCTGCAGGAAGGCGTCCGTGCGGTTGAACTGGAGCAGGAAGTCCGTATACGGCTCGATGTACGAGCCGGTCGCGTCCGGCTTGGCCAACGCCGAGGACTCGTACACGCCGACCGAGTTGACCATGCGCGAGAAGCCCCACTCGTCTGCGTGCTCGGTGCCGTTGTGGCCCCAGCCGTAGCTGTTGAGCGTCTCGTTCTTGGCGAGGTCGAGCTTGCCGACGGCCATCGTGTGGTACCCCGAGTCGCGCAGCAGCTTATAGAAGGTCGTCAGGCGGTTGATGGGGAAGTTGAAGAAATTGGTCAGCACGCCGACCTCCTCGTAGTGCGAGGCCGCGGCGAAGCACGCGCGCGACGGGCCGCAGATGGGTGAGGCCGAGATGGTGCGGTCGAACTTGACGGCGCGCTCGCGGATGCTGTCAATGTTGGGCGTGTTCAGAAAGTCCGTGTCCGTGCCGTTGTTGACCCAGTCGTGGCGCAGCTCGTCCGGGAAGAACACGAGGATGTTGGGGCGCTTGGCGTCGGCCGACGGGGACGCGAGCGCCGCCGCGAGCGCCGTAAGCAGCACGGTCGCGCGTCCGAGCACCATGGAGGGCGTCTTGACTGGAAGACCGAGCACTGGGGTCGTTGGCGGACTGCGAGGCGAATTGCAAAGTGAGCTGAGCTGCACGAGCTCCGCGCATGGCCACCGCGTCGGCGCTGGCTACCTGCAGCCCATCAAAGCGCATTCACTCTGGCCGAGTGGGGGCAGGAGGAGAACGAAGTCCTCCGGAGGGAGCAGGCATCACGGCGCGCGTCCCGCTGCGGCATTGGCGTCAACGGCGTGTCCCTTCATCGAAGTACTTCCCGTTCATGTCCGATCTTTGTTGAGCCCGTCAAATGGTTGATAAGCAGGACTATTCAAAGCCTTTATTTAGAAGTACGTGAGTTTATTTAATGATGTTGCAGAAAACTTATTGACGTATAAATACCTCTATTTTCATATATTATATACAAATAGATTTTTACCGGTGCTGGGTTGCAAGTACTGTGGACTGTCCCATCCAACAGCTGGGACAGTCCATCCCGTTGGTGCTTTAGCGTTAACTCTGTGTTAAACCTGTAACCAGACATATATGATTTAATATGATAATACAAAAAACATGAAATATATACAAATGAGCTTTATAACGAATAGTATCTATGAAATAATATTACAACTACGTCAGGGCTTCCAACCCTCAAGCCGATCCACTCATCGTCATGGACGTCCACGTCAGCGCAGCGCGGCACACCAGTCGAACCAATGTGCGCATGGCATTCCCGGGTGTCAGCTCTTGAGCTGAGACGTCGGTCGCTTGCTGCAAGATCATAGGCGTTTGGTGACTGAGTGAGGTACATCCTAGCAGCCAACCGAACGCGTCTAGAGAGTTGACAACCGAGGAGTTCGGGCGTCACGCTCGCAAATCAAGCATGTTACGACTGGCGGAGCGGGATTTAGGACCGACTTTTCATCAACGCACAGTTCATGCAAGTAGTCGGAGGGCACCGTCTCGATTTGACTGTGTTTGGGATCAGTCAATCAGCGCACAACCTACTTGTACTTCGATGTATTTGTACAGCCCAGACACCTTCCCCGGAGCATGCAGAAGCGT
>JAADXX010000258.1:0-34552 GCA_023338025.1 Phytopythium oedochilum | reverse complement strand
CGTTGCTTTAAGCACGGCGCCCCGAAGTGCAGGGCCGCCGGTTGCGCCAACCGCGCACAGACCAAGGGTCTGTGCAGGGCGCACGGCGGCGGGAAGCGCCCGCCGGAGACCCGACCCAACATTCAGCGCGTCGCCCCCAACTACAGCAACTCGGCCGCCGACTTGGACGCGCAGCGGCAGCGGCTCGAGCGCCGAGCGGCAGACGGACAAGGCCCCTGGCTCGAGTCTCAGGACTCGTAGAAGCGCAAAACCGCGGCCGACTCGCGGCCGACCGCTCTGCCTGTTCCACTACAAGTAATTAGTCGGGCGAGATCCGGGCCCTTGGCCTCGCGCTGCTGCTGCTCGTCACAGGACGCTGTCCACGTCGGCGCTCTTGTCCTTCTCCTTGTCGCTGCTGCTTCTCCTGCTGACCGACAGCGACCGGAGCGACGCGCGGATGGCCGAGAGCGACGTCGGGACGCCCAGCAGCGTCGTCGACACGCGAGGCGGCGCGGACGGCGGCACGAGCCCGCGGCCCGCGGCGAGCACTTGGCCGTGGTCCTGGCGCTGCACGGGCGCGCGCCACAGGCCGTCCGCATCGTCGTCGTCGTCGTCGTCCAGCCGGTCGAGCGCGAACTCGTCGAGCGACTCGATGTGCGCCGTGGGCACCTCCAGGTACGGGTTGTGCGGCACGGGCCGAAAGCGGTAGCCGACGGCGAGGAAGAAGGCGAGCGAGGCGAGCTCGCCGCCGAGCACGCCGAGCCAGGTCGCGTTGTAGGGCAGCGCGGCGTTGAGCAGGAAGAGCGCGACGCGCGTCGCGTAGACGTAGGCGACGACGAGCAGGTAGAGCGCGCGGAACTGCGTGAGCTTCTGCAGACTGACGTGCGCCTTGCCGTCCGTGCGCGCAGCCTCGCGCAGCTGGCGGATGGACCACATGACGGGCAGCGCGACGCAGACGCAGCAGAGCAGGTCGAGCACGCGCAGCAGGTCGCGCCAGTTGCCGTAGGCGCGCGTGCCGGCGGCCGACGCGTCCATGAGCACCATGGCCGCGTTGCTCAGCGTCTGCAGCAAGAGCACGACCGAGAGCACCGACTTGTCGCGCGTCGACAGGTGCGGCTTGAGTAGCGACCAGCCGGCGCCGAGCAGCGCCAGCGCCGCGAACAGCAGCGCGCTCTTGAGGAACGCCAGCGCGTAGAAGACCTGCGTCCAGCCCGTGAGCGTGTCGCCGTGCCGCTTCATGTACTGGAAGCGCATGGCGTCCGCGAACACGCACGCCGTCTTGGCCGCCAGCACCAGCGACATGACGTGGTGGACGCGCAGCGTGCGCTCCGGGTGCCGCGCCAGCAGCCGCAGCCACTGCGCCGCCGCCGCCACGAACGCCGCGCTCGCCGCCAGGTACACGGCCGGCAGCGGCGCGTCGCCCGCCGACAAGAAGTCCTGCGCGCCGTTGCGCAGCGTCGCCGACATCTGCGCGCGTCGTTCCGTCGGTTCGTTTGTTCGTTCAGAGTTACCGAGTCATTCCCATTCATTCCCTTTGCGGCCGTACCTCGAACGAGACGAGGACGTCGGGCGTGCAGCGCGCGAAGAAGAGGTAGTAGAAGCCCGGCCGGAAGCTCGCGTCCGTGTCCGCGACCGCCTTGCTCACGTTCCTGCGCCGAGAGCGACGAGAGGATCAGCGGCCGTCCGCCCCGTCCGCTATATACCGGTGCGTATACTACTAGCAATAGCGAGCGCACCAGGTCGCGCGGTCCGCGAGGTTGATCCAGACGTCCTCGGAGCGGTTCTGCAACACGCAGGCCGCCGCCTTGTCTGCCGTCGCGGCGCCGCCTGGCAGCGCCATCGCGCCGTCAATGTCGGGAAAGTCCACGAACGCCATGGCGCGCCACAGGTTCTCCTCCTGTCACCGGAGCAGCTCGCGGTCAGCTAAACTAATAGAGAGAGGGAAGGAGAGGGAGGGAGGGAGACAACGCACGTGCACGAAGAGCAGCCCGGCCTGCAGCTGCGCGTCGCGTGCGGCCTTCTCGGGCGACGAGCGCGGCGCGGCCGAGCCAGCGTACGAGACCTCGACGGCGGCCACGCGCACGTCCAGCGACCCGCGCGCGCCGAAGCCAAAGCGCTCGATCAGGAACTGCGCGCGGTCCTCGCGCTCGAAGTGCCAGCGCTGCTTCATGGCCGTGGCCGGCGCCAGCAGCAGCAGCAGCAGCAGCACAAGCAGCCGCGGTGGCGGTGGCGGCGCCATGCCTTTCTGGACAGTCAACGCCGAGCGAGAACAATTCAGACTGATACAGCTGACTCTGATTCATGTTTTACCTTTTTGCTAATCAATTAAAACAAAAAGCGTCGTACCTCCCATCCTGAATTTTGTCAAAAAACAATTTGCAACGAAATGATTGATACAACACAATTTCGGGTAGCTTTTATTCGGACAATGTCATCGATAAAACAGACGATTCGGATAAATGCCACAAATAGTTGTGTGGTTTCCATCATTTCGTTCAAGATCGGCCACATTATTTAAAGATATTTCTGATTTAAAACGCAAGCATGCAGAAATCATATCCTTATAATTGACTGCAAATATGCTTTTTAACACAAGTGAAACCTCTATAGTTGTTTAAGTTGAAGCAATTTAGGACATTTCGCTATGTGGCTATGGTAGAAAAATGTGCAATATTTAAAGAATATGATAAATGTGATTTCGGATTTTGGATTTCAAGAAAATGTTACAAATATGTAATTATATATATTATTTTCTATTGTGAAAACCAAACATTTTGTCCTCTGAGTTGTCGACGGTATTAGGGGGAAACGACTGTTGTTTTTATATATAATCGGGGTGCCGTAATTTTTAAACGTAGCATAAAAATGTTTTTTATTTTATTCGGGGAACCAATATACGTTATTCTGAGAAGTTCGAATGATGATGATGGTGAAGCGCGATTTATTGTTACTCCAATCCCGCATACCTCATGATCCTTTGGAGCAGGAGGGGCTGTGAGTCCTGACTCGGTGAGAAGCAATTGTCTGCTTCCAGTAGAGCCTCCACCCGCCGTCTCCTGCCCCGTTGTAGCTCCGATGTTAGGGGAGCCACCTGTCCTGTCGCCTTGGCGTCCATTGCGATATTCGCCAGAAGGTCATCTGCCTTGTTGCCGGCGCGCCTGACATGCCGCCAGCTCACCGACACGTACGCCCCGATGAGTGTCTTGATTGCTTGGACTTCCCCGATGATGTGAGGTGCCTTGATGGAGTGGCGCCCTGAAAGGCCTGGACGTGAAGGAGACTATCCCCTCTGATCTCCAGCGCCACCCGGTCCCGCCGGTACTGTTGTTTGAGGGCCTGGAGCCCTGTCTGGAGCCCTAGAAGTTCTAATGGCTAGGATGGCTTTTGGTGCGACTGTGGTCGCACCAGGCCAAGCAAGATGTACTCCGCCATTCCTTCTGGGAAGTGTTGTAGGTTGGCTTAAGATATAATACCGTGTTGAGACGCTTCGTTTTCTTCTGGTAGAGCTGCAAACTGGCTGCAGCACGCTCTTCAACTCGTTCCTGTATCTCTGCGAACGAGTCTGCTTCGTCGTCGAACATGACCTCCGCGTTCTCGACACTTACATTGGTGCGGCTTGTTTTCCCGAAGTCTCCGACTCCGACTTTGACGACAACGTGAAGGCGACTTTGCATGATAAAATTACCTACGCCGTAGATATATAAGTGCACCCGACAGGAATGCCCACGCAAAAATGGGCATTTCGAGCGTGCCTATTTATAAATCTACATATTCACGTTGGTATTGAAACGTAAAACGAGATTTAATTCGGGGTAACATACTCCTAATTACGAACTATCACAGATTTATATATAGTAAAACAGGGTTCGTCTCAAAATTCCGAGGCATTATTCAGGATTTTTGCAAAAAAAGGCCAAAATGACCGGTTCCACAATATTTATCCAGAATATAAATAAACTAGGCATGCATGGACAAACTAGGTCAAATATCCTATAATGGCAAAAGGCGAGTACAAAACTGTTTAAAACCAGTCATGAAATCTATTATTTCGTTTTTGGTGTCGGCCACTTCAAGATTTGCCGACTTCGACATTGGTGCACGATCCATGGAGCCGCGAAAGCCGTCGAGTCCGCTCGGCCTGGGCGCCTCTTGGTCTCGAGGCGACTACCCAACCGGGAGCAGCAGGAACCGCCGCGAGGAAACGCCAGGCCGCCGGCTTAAAGCGGCGCCGCGACCCGACCCGACGGCGCGCGCCGAGGCAACGGACGCGCGCATAGACTATATAGCACGCGCACCGGAGCGCATAGAGCGAGACAGCGAGTTAGAAGCAGGCGGACGGACGCATCGATCGATCCAGCAGTGCGGGCATGGTTAGGCTCGGGCGGCTTGCAGTCGCGGCCGCGGTCGTCGTGACGGTCGCGGCGCACGCGACGCGGGCGCTTGAGCTCGACCAGCAGCAGAAGCAGCAGCTGCAGCGTGGACTTCTGAGCGCGGAGTCGTTCGGCGGGTCGATAACCGCGGGGAGGAGTCTTCGCGCGGCTGACGGTGTGGGCGACGGCGATGGAGGCGACGAGGACGCGTACGTCGACGAGGACGGCAAGAATGCCGACACGTATGTCGACACGACCGGCGAGTACGGAGAGAATGTCGACTCGTATGCCGACTCGTATGTCGACCCCGACGACGGCGAGAATGTCGACTCGTACGTCGGCGCCGAAGACGGCGACGTGTACGTGACCACCGGCGTGTACGACGACGAAGCGGTGGTCGACGAGGACGACGATGACGAGGGTGGTGGGCTCGCTCCTCCGTCCTGGCGCGACGCCAACCGCGACGAGCCCTACTACCCTGAGGACGAGGGCGACGAGCACGACCCGGCGGACCTGCTGCCGGGCAACATGGCCTTCATCCGCGCGCAGAAGGAGGCCGAGGAGGACTGCGACTGCGAGGAGCACGGCCACCACCACAGGCCAAGACGCGGCGGGTGGAAGCCGTACGAGCCCACGCCCGTGCCGACAGACGAACCGACAGAATATCCGACCGAGCCACCGACGGAGTCACCGACGGAGTCACCAACGGAGTCACCGACGGAGTCACCGACAGAGTCACCAACAGAGTCACCGACGGAGTCACCGACGGAGTCACCGACAGAGTCACCAACAGAGTCACCGACCGATGAGCCGCCATATCCGCCGTACGATGGCACACCATCCCCGCCATACGATGACACGCCATCTCCGCCGTACGACGGCACGTCGAGCCCACCGACCAAGCGACCAACACCAGCGCCAACGACACGGGGGCCGAGGCCGACCCCGGCGGCGACAAAGCACAGTCCATCGTCAACGACCGCCACGCCCAAGGCGACGACGGCGACTCCCTCAAAGACCACGGCTGCTCCCTCAAAGACCACGACTGCTCCCTCAAAGACCACAGCTGCTCCCAAGGCGACCACTTGCGCTCCCAAGGCAACATCCGGCGCCTCGTATTCCACGCCAGACTCAGGGGGCACCGCCAGCTCCAAGCAAACCTCGACTGCTAACACCAAGGACGGCGAGACGTCAAGCACGAGCGACGCGGGACTCGGCACCGCAGCGATTGCAGGCATCGCCGCTGGCTGCGCGGTGGCAGCGCTCGCCGCGGTCGGCGCCGTCGTCTACAAGATGCGCGCCGCCGCGCGCAAGCGCGAGCAGAACATGTTCGCCGAGCTGGGCGACCACAGCGGTCCGCCGCCCTCCGAGTCCGACTACGCCGCGATGTAACGCAGCAGAGTGGCGCGCGAGTCGCCGACCGCATCTGCAGTGAAGCGACCTCCTCGACTGGTCTTCTCTGCGTGTGTCTTCTCTCCGTTCCTTGTTGCGCAGCCTTCGCCATGGCGGAACGCGAGTAAAGGTGCAATGAACCAAAGAGCCGGCCAGCTCTTTCCCATTCGCGCCATCAGTTCGACCAACAGACAGAGGCAAACTCACCTGGATACCGCTTCCTACTTCCAGCAGTCCTGCTCCAGCTAGCCGGCACGAACGCCCGCAGCTCTCACCAACAACCAGGAGCGTCCAACACGCCCTCACCGCGCACGCTTTATTGCTCCTCGCCAGCCGACGCCTCTTCCTCACTGTTCTCTTCACCTTCCTCATCATCATCGCCTTCCTCCTCTCCTTCGTCCTCTTCCTCGCCTTCCTCGTCGCTGTCGCTGTCTTCATCAACGTCCTTAAGTGCCTGCTTCAGCCGCGCATCAAACTCACCTTCTTGCGTTTGCATCCGGCTCACCGCAGCGGTCTTGCTGCGGCGCGACGACATCTCTCGGCGTGCAGGAGCCGCCTCGGCCTTCTTCGCCTTGTTCTTCTTGGCGCGATCTTCCTCCTCCTCCTCCTCCTCCTCTTCGTCCTCCTCCTCCTCGTCATCCTCCTCGTCACTGCTCTCTGACTCGGACGAGTCGTGCCGACGCTTGTTCCGCTGCTGCTGCTTGCGCTGCTGCTTGCGCCAGTGCTCGCCCGCGTCTTCCAGCGCCTTGCTCAGCGCCTCTTGTCGCTCTTGGATCAGCTCGTTCGCCCACTGCTGATCCTGCTCCAACGCAGTCATGTCCTGGTCGCCCTCGCCGCTTTTCTGCGACTGCTCCTTGAAGCTTGCAGTCGCACGCTTCACGAACGCCTGCGCACTCCGCTCCAGCGCGCGCTGCTGAGGGAAGTTCTTTGCGACCTCCTGCAGAAGGAACAGCATCAGCGCCGCTGACCGCCGCTCGCGCGTTGAGATCTCAGTCATCACCAGCATCTTCATGAGCATCCGCTGGCGCGCCACGATGAGATCGGGCGGGATCGTCTCGGTCGCCTTCACAATTTTCTCGAGCGCCAGGATCTCCATACAAATGTTGATCGCGATCCGGTTGTGATGTGCGCACTTCTTGTTCTTGGACAACGCCGACTTTTTGCTCTCACGCTTCGTTTTGTCGGTATCATTGTTGTCATTGGCGTCCTCGCGGTGGGCCAGCAGATGCAGAACGTACTTGGCGCAGGCACCCAAGTCGATCGCCGCGCCGCTTTCAATGTCTTCCTTCTCCATCGACTTCTGGACCAAGTGCATTGCCGCTTCTTCGAGCAGTGTGCAGTTTGTCACGGAAGCCGATGCAAACGCCGGGAAGAAGACGCTCAGCAGCTGGAGCGACCGTGACTGGTATCCATGCTCGCCCTGGAGCTGGACATTTTGCAGTTTCGGGCTGAAGTACGTCTCCAGCAGGATGGCGAGCACCGCGACGTTCTGGATGCGGTTCAGCAAGAACAGACGCGCGAAGCCCTCGACGATCGTGCTTTGGATGTCAAGGTCGTCCACCGCGACGAGGCGAGCCAAGCCAATGAAAACCGAGTCCAGGTCCAGCTCCTCTTCTCGCACCCGTTGGCCATCCTCGTTCGTCTCCTTCTCGCCGCCTTCTCCGTCCTGTTCGCGTTGATCCTTGTCACTGGTATCGCCCTTGCCCTCGCCATCGTCTGCAGCAGTGTCTTCGTTATCCTCATCGACATTTGCGACGGCAAAGAAGCGTGGCTTCAGGTCCTTGAAGGTCAGCGTCATGTCCAAGATCGCCTTGATGCACGTCATCTTGACCTCGCGCTCTTCGTCGTCGTTGTTCAGCGCGCGCCAAAAGATGATGAGGTACCGCTCAGCTACGCGCTTGTCGAGCAGAGCGTACAAGCCCATGCACTCCATACCGGAGTCGCGCAGCGCAGGAATCTCGCTCTCAATCGCCGGCACAATGTACCGCCCCATTCCAGCGACGATCGGGTTACTGAGCGTCACGGAAGTCAATCGGAGCAAGTGCGCGACGATTTCAAGACACCGCAACCAGCAAAGTACCCGCGGGTCCTGCAGCAGCTTCTCGAGCTGGATCATCTCGGCCTGCACTTCGTTGTAGGCGGGCGAGTCGAACTCCAGGTCGTCCAACTGCTTTTCGAGCTCTTCGAACTGCTTGGTCGCTTTCTCAAACTCCTCATCCGATAGTTTGTTGCCGCCTACTGCTGCGCCTTCGTCGTCGCTCTCTTCTTCGACTGGCTCGTACAAGTCGGACGCGATCTCGGCTACCACCTGGATAAACTCCTGCTCTGAGCTCTTGGAATAGATGAACGCCGTGAGATCCATGATGCTCGTGATGAGCGAGCTATCAGTCTCCTTGTCACGCAGCAACCTCTCTGGCATACCCAGCAAGAGCTCCGTGAATACGTGGCAAAACGATCAGACCCGCATGGCAACCACTTACGCAATGCATCTAGGAGCGCTCGGCGACCAAACTCGTCCTGGAAGTCGAGGAGCCGGCCAAGCGCAAGCAGCTGCAGCGCGACGAACTGCACGTCCGGTCCTGCCTGGCACGCAGCGACCAAGAGTTTGGCAAACTCCGAGATGTTGGGCAGCAGCACCGCCGTCTTGTCAGCATCGCGGTCTACCCTCTGATAGTAATAGCACTGTTCTTTCCAGTAGAAAACGCGCTCGGCCTCGAGAGTCTTCGCGTCGCTTGCCGCCTCCAGAAACTCCTTGGCGCTGAGCTCCTCCTCGTCCGACTGCTTGACAGCGCGCGGCTGCTCTGACAGATGCTTGAGCACGAGCCGACACACCTTGGTCGCGATCTCCGAGTTCTGCTCAATGTCCAGCCCTTTGAGCAGCGCGATGGGTGATCGGCCAAGCGCCGGCAGCCACTTGCGCAGCACCATTAGCTCGCACGAGCGCCGCACACGCGCCGAGCGATCCTGCAGGCCCTGGTCTAGCAGATGCACGCGGTCGTTGATAGGGATGTCCTTGACGCTCATCTCGCTGCCGAGCGCCTGGAAGGCCGCGTTGCGCACGTCCTCGCTCGCGTCGCGGATGCGCACGAGCATCTCCGCGAACGAGTCGTCCGTCATGGTCACGCTCGCGACCGCCGCCTTGCGCACGTCCCTGGCAAGCCGCACCAGCGCGTGTTAGCGACCAACCTCCCACCACGTCGATCCCCAGCAGCAGCAATAGTGAGCGACGCACTTGGACGGGTCCGACACCATGAGCTGCTGCAGCGCCTCCGTGACCTTGTCGTGCTCGCTCCCGGGGTCCTGCAGGTGCTTGAGCGCGTAGATGCTCTGGATGCGGATGGCCGTGACCTTGTCGTGCAGTCTCGGCAGCAGCGCCGCGCGCAGCTTCTTGACAAGCGGCCTCCTACAGACACAACCCCCCAGAGACCCGATCACAGTCCGTCAGTGCCCGCGCGCAGCCTCCACTTGCCCTCGCACGCGCCGACGCACTCGAACTCGTCCATGCGGTCAAGCAGCAGCTGCAGCACCTGGCAGGCGCGCAGGCGCACGCCCTTGTCCTCGGCCCCGGCGGCCTGCGCCACGCGCGCGAGCACCTCGGCGCGCAGCTCGGCGAGCGCGGGCGTCTCGTCCGCGCGCCGCTTGCGCAGGAACTCGCCCGCCAGCGCCGCGACGGCCTCGAGCACCACGTCGCCGACCTTGGGCGTGGCGATGACGCGCGCCAGCGCGAGCCACAGCTCGTCCAGGAAGACGGCGAAGCGCTCCTCCACGACCGCGTGGCGGTCCGCGCCGGGCTCGCGCACCTCGTCCTCGAAGAGCTTGGCCAGCCGCCGCAGCGCCGGCACGAGCGTGCGCTGGTGCTTGCCGTCCGGGTTGAAGTGGTACGCGCTCACCTCGACCGCCTGCAGCTGCGCGTCCTGGAACACCTGCCGCATCGCGAGCGCCCAGTCCGCCGCCTCTTCGCCCGTCGTCGCCATCGCCATCGCCTCCAGGACGCCTGTACCCGCGCAATGTATGGCGGAAAGGGAAAGGAAAGGGAAAGTGCGCACGGGCAAACTGCAAACAAAAAGCGCGCGCACAGGACCAACACTCTTGGATAATTTTGACATATTGTTAAATTCTTAATCTGATTATTGCCTCTTTTGATTAAAAAAGACAGTATAGCGCCGAAAGGCAACCTGATCGTGGGTCATCGAACACCAAGCGCCATGGCCGGCGCGTCCTCGGCGCGGCCGCCTCGCGAGCAGCCTGGCTGGTCGACAAGGTCGCTGGCTCCGTAAAGAAGCGGAGGGTGGGGTCGGGACGGAGTACCGTCGGAGGGCGAGGCCTTCCTTCTGCCTGAAGCGCGTCCAGACCAAGCGGGGGCGATACCCCCCGGTTGATAGCGGAGCCTGGCCAGCAGGGTCCATGCTATCCGATAGCGCCTCACGCGCCTCTCACGCCTGCTTGGTGTTTGTGCAAATGCTGCGCGCTGCTGCTGCGTGGCGCTAGAAGCCGCCCAGCACGCCGTTGAGCGTGTCGCTGATCGAGTACATGCGGCGGCGCTCGTGCTTGACGCGGCCGATGCCGACGCCCTGGCCGCCGCTGGCACGCCGCAGCAGCCCGGCCGCGTCCTCGCCGCCGGCGCCGCGCTTCTCGTAGAAGAAGGCGTCGTTGACCACGCGGTCCAGCGCCGCGTACACGTCCGAGGGCACGGCGATGGCCGCGATGGTCTGGAAGAGCGCGTCCTCGCCCAGGCGCTCGAGCCACAGGTCCTGGAAGACCATGCTGCGCTGCAGCATGGGCAGCGCCTCGTCGATCTCGGCGCGCAGCAGCTCGGGCGCCAGCAGCTCGTGGATCGCCATGGCCGCGCGGAACAGGAACACGGTGCCGTCCAGCAGGAAGTTGTCGAACACACGCGTGGCCATCTCGAGCGGCAGCACCTGCAGGAAGAGCGTTTGCAGCCAGTTCATGAGGTACATGGAGCTCGAGACGCCGAGCATGCGCAGGTGCGCGTGCAGCGCCGGCTGCTGCGCCTTGAGGAAGGCCTCGAACAGCACGTAGTAGACGTCCGAGAGCTCCGCGTCCAGCAGGTAGAACGTGAACAGGTGCTCGTGCACCATGAGGTTCGCGAGGCACTGGAACGCCAGGTACCGGTCCTGCGGCATGTGCAGGCACAGCATGGCCGCCAGGTACGACATGCCCTGGATGTAGCCCAGGTCGGGCCGGTAGCACGCGTACGTCTCGAGCACTTCGAGCAGGAACGCGTAGTACGGCCCGCCGCTCGCCGCGTCGAAGAGCTTGAGCGACGGGAACGTGCGCGGCAGGTCCGTGTCGATCAGCGACAGCGTGTGCTCCCGCCCGATGGCGCTCGCCTGCTCGCGCTTGTACGCCACGGCGCGCTTGCGGTAGATCTGGTACATGTCGGGCGTGATGCGGAGCTTGTTGCCGATCGCGAGCGGCCACACGCGCGCGCGGATCGACGGCGGGATGCCCTGGCGCCACAGCGAGTGCGCCAGCGGCGTGTCCTTGCTCTCCTCCCAGTTGCGCAGGATGCGCGTGCGCCAGAGCTTCTTGGACCGCCGCAGCTCCTCCTCCTTCTCGTGGATCGCGCGCCGGTCGGCGTCGGACGCGCCGGGCGTCGACGACAGTGACGGGAAGAGCGACGAGGACGGCGACCGCCGCCCATCCAACGAGGATTCGTCGTCGCGGAGGTACGGCAGCGCGTGCTGGACCGGCGGAGAGGCCACTCGCGAGCGCGGAGAGTCGCCACCGTACGCGAGCGCGTCGGCTGCGAGGCCGCTCGTCGCGACCGAGAGCGCGAGCGGGTGGAGCAGCTGGTTGCTGCTGCTGCTGCTCAGGCGGTGCTGCTCGCTCAGCAACGCGTGGCTGGCGTCGCCGGCCAGCTCCAGCGCGACCGTGTACTTGTGTCCGCACGCGACGACGAGCGCCTTGTCGGGCGAGAAGCAGTCGATCCGCTCCGGCGCGTCCTTGTTGCTCGTGTGGCCCAGGCCGCAGGCTCCGTACGCGTTCAGCCCCCACGCGAAGAGCACGCGCTTCGCCGTCGTCGCAACCGAGTGGAACGCGCCGCAGTAGACGCTGACGATGCGGTCGGGGGCACACAGCACCTCGCCAAAGTCGACGCGCTCGGGAACAGGTTGGTACACCATGCCGCGGCCCAGCTGTCCGTACTCGCCGAGCCCCCACGAGTAGACGTCTCCGCCGCTAGTGAGCGCGACCGTGTGCGTGTAGCCGCACGCGACATCCACGACCTTGGCGCCGTCCTTGACCAGCTTGTCCACCCTCCGCGGCACGAGCTGGTCCTTGTCGAGGTACCCGAGGCCGCACTGGCCCTCGCCCTGCTTCCCCCACGAGAAGACGTCGCCGCTGCGCGCGAGGGCCACGGTGAAGTTCCACCCGCACGTGACGACAGCCATCTTGTCCGCCGCCGGGAACGCCGTGATCTCGTGCGGCGTGTCCCGCCACTTGTTGTCTCCGAGCCCGAGCCGTCCGTTGCGGCCGCGGCCGAACGTGAACACCGCTCCTCGGTCCGTCAGCACGGCCGTGTGCGCTCCTCCGCAGCTCGCGTGCACCACTCGCTCCTTGAGCAGGCTCATGACCTTGCGGGGCAGCGCGCGGTCGCGCATGTCGCCGTGTCCGAGCCGGCCGTCCTCGCCGCTGCCCCACGTAAAGAGCTCGCCGCCACTCGTGATGGCCACCGAGTGCTGCGCGCCGCACGCGACCCGGACGATCCGCGTGCGGTGCAGCGCCTTCTCGAGCGCCAGCTCCTCCACCAGGTGCGGCGTCAGGAACGTGTCGCTGTGGTGCCCGCGCGTCAGAAACCGGTTCTCCTCGTTGTCGCCGTAGCTGTACACGTCCCCAGTGGTCGTCAGGTACAGGATGTGCTCGCCGCCGCACGCGACTTGGACGATCGACTGGCCGTTGAGCGGCGTCACGCGCTTCGGACGCAGCAACAGCGGCGTGCCGCTCTCCGTGTTCGGCGGCCGGCCCCAGATCCACATGCGCGACGCGTCCTCCTCCTCTTCCTCCGCCCCCTCCTGTTCCAGCAGCGTGACGACGTCCTGCACCTCGTCGCTAGCGTCGGCGTTGGCCTTATGGTCGCCACTCTCGGTCTCGTCAGGAGGAGGAGGAGGAGGAGGAGAGTCGTCCACTACCATGAGGACTTGGTTGGAGCCTGGACGGCTATCGCTGCCTGCCTCAATGGATGGGCGAATGGACCCGTCCTCTGCTGCCGACGCGCTGGAACCTGCCGCGTCCGCGCTGACCAAAACCTCGAGCGGCCGCAGTCGCGTCGCCATGCTGTCCAACAGCGCGGTCTGGATCTTGAGCAGCGCCGCCACGCTCCGCCGCACGTCGCTCGACAGCTTCTCCTGCAGCGTCTCCCGCTCCTGGACCAGTCGCTTGGCGCTGATCGTCGGCGCGAACGCCCGCGTCGCCCCCGAGGCAGACGCGTCTGCGTGCGGCCGCCGCGTCCAGTACGACTGCTTGAGATCGGCCAGGTGGCGCTGCGCCAGCTCCTCGAGCGGCGCGAGCACCTCGGCCTCACACTGGCGCTCGAACTCGGGCTGCAGCTGCGCCACCATGGCGTTCACCTCGCGCGCCATGCGCACGTGGCGCTCCTCCTTGCCGCCGCTCTCGCGCTGCAGCAGCGCCAGGCCGCCCACGCGCCCGTACTCGTCCGAGACGGCGGCCGCGGCGGCCCACCACGCGTCCGTGGCCTGCGCGAACGCGCGCACGCAGTTCCAGAGCGCGCTGAGCCCGCCCTCGGCCTGCAGGATCTCATTCCGGAAGGCGACCGCGCGCGCCTCGTCGTCCTGCTCGCCCTGCTCGTCCGGCTCGTTGCCGTCGCCGTCGCCGTCGCCGTCGCCGTTGCTGTCGCTGTCGTCGGCCAGGCCGACGTCCTCGCTATCCGTGGCACTGTCGGCGTTGTGCCACGAGCTGCGGCGCGCGCCGAGCGCCGGCGAGGCGGCCGCCGAGGGCCGCGCCCAGTCCGGCAGCGCGTCCGCGACCGGCCGCGGCGGGCGGTTGCGCTGGTGGCCGCAAAAGTCCGCGAAGAGCTGCATGTCGAGCCCGGCGGGCGAGCTGGCGTCGTGCTGCCGCCCCTCCTCGAACGCGCGCGACAGGTGCGCGAACGCGGCGGCCAGAAAGGCGCGCAGGCCCTCGAAGCGCTGCTGCAGCTGCTCCTCCGTCAGCGGGAACACCTGCAGCGCGTACTTGGGCGGCAGCCCGACGGCCGGGTGGAAGTGCAGCCGCGCCGCCAGCCCCGCCACCTGCGAGTAGCGCCGGTAGACGAGGAACGGGCCGCCGCCGCCCGCGGCCGTCGACACCTGCAGCACGTACGCGAGGAAGCGCCTGCGCGTCGAGGGGTGCTGCGCCTCGTAGAAGCCCAGCATCTGCACGTCCAGCAGCGACCCGAAGCCGAGCCCGCCGCCCATGGCGACTGACGGAACCACGAGAGAAAACCCCAGAGCAAATCTTGCTCGCCATGCTTTCTTTTGTTGTTGTTGGAGAGAAGGGTACGCGTACTTTAGGCGGTCGCGACAGTACTAGTAGGTTATCTCGCTTGAAGCATAACTCGACGGTGTAACAGGTTAAGTTGGGTATCCCAACTGATACGGTCAAAGGCTATCCGAGACCTTGGTGCTCGAGTCGGCGTCGCCGTGGGCTTGAAGTCGCTGTTGTGCGACCCAAGCAACACACGCGGAAGAATGAGTCAACGGCCGCTTTGATGCATGCTCTTCTTCAACGCGGGCATGCGCATTCACGCCACGTTGAAGCTGTCATCGCTTGGAGTGGAGATCGAACGACGCGACAGTATGGAACGGCCGCGTAGCGTGGACATGGCGGGATTACGACTGCGTACTGCGTTGTTGTCCGCTCGGCACCGCTCTCATTCGATGAACCGCGGGACATGCGTCAGGGCGGGAGGGAAAACGCATAATGGCCCTCGGGGGTTACGGTACGCCATCGAAAGCGTTCGATTGTTTTCCAGCAGTCCAGCGCGGTGAGAGCGACCGATGGAAGCCTCTGGACGACTCGGGCCGCCGCTTGATTCCCGCGCTGTGGTCCGGGACAGCGAGGCACAGTTTAGATGCATCATGGATTGGGCGCTGTACAGTTTAGACGCTGTATCGCCAGATTCGTCGACATGTCCACGCCCCGACAGTGACGGTGGCTGCGATGGCTGTGAGGACGGAGGAAGCGCATAGACCCTGGGGCGAGTGCGTGGCCGTGGTGGCAGCGCAACGTTCGATTCGTTCCAGCAGGTTGGCTCGTGACTCGGTCCTGCCCGCTGATTGGTCAGCGAAACAACTTCTTGACTGGAAGTCGGTTGTTTCATTGACCAATCAGCGCCCAGCACCTCTTTCGAGTGGATGTTTCGCAAGTAAATTAGCCCAGTCATAATCTCCTTTCCGACCGCTTCGATCCAACAAGCGGGCGTCCGAGTATACTCTCTCAATGGTAAAGCCGCCGCCGGGCGACTCGAGAAAAAGCACGCGAGCCTGTCCCTAACTGCACCGATGAACATCGTCATCGATTCATCATTGAACTCGGAGCCTGTCCCTGCAGAGTGAACGAACCAGGCAAATTCCGGTGGGAGAAACCCAACGCCAACATAATTAGAAACGGGGTTCGGCGGCGGGGCGGCGGAATTGTCTGGACGCAGCAAAGCACGAAATGGTAGTACCCCTATAGGCTGGTTGGTTTGTTCTGGCGCCCGCAGCACAGTGCAGGAGCGGAGCTGCAAGCAGCACCACAGCACCGCAGATGAGCCTTGAACTGTCGTCGCGTTGTCGCACCCGTACCGGTACAGTCGATACAGCAAAACTGTCGAGCTTCTATCTTATATGAGTATGTGTATCTACCATATGCCTCGTAAGGTGCGAATAGTACTGACTTCACAATATTCGAAAAGCAACTTCAATGTGGAAGAAAGTATCCAACAAAACCGGTTCCATCTGGTTTCGAAGGGCCAGTTCGGCGACGTTTGGGCGGATAAGATACGCTAAACGCTGGCGTGCGCGTCTATGCGACCGTCCCTTTCCTCTCGTAACGTAGCGCTCTGATTTCCCTGCCCGGGGCTTTTGGTAGTGGTAAGTCACCCTCGAGCCCAGGATTCGCCAGAAACCGTCGGCCGCAACCACGCGGAAAGAAGCGAGCCACCGCGTAGATATATATTTGGTGGCGCCACACGCTCCGATGAGTCGAGCGTGTTCATATATCGGCACGAGCGTTTCGCGTCGCGTCGCGAGCCTTGTTTCCCCACACCTGCGATCTTGTGTATCTCTTATCGTCGTCCTCGTTCCTCTCTGAATCGCCAAATGGGATCTTATATCGACGTCCCCACCTTCACCTTCTTCCTTCCTGAATCGCCAAATGCATTTTCCGCCGGAAGAAAAGCGCCGAAAGGAACCCCTGGCGTCACCGCGCTACTGGCGTGCGTCCAGCAGGTTCCATCGGGTACAAGCACCAAGTACCAAGTACCGAGAGAGAGAGAGAGAGAGATCTGCCCACATTGTCGTGCGTGGGCGAGATGTCCGCGCTCATCCCGTGTGCTGGACCCACGACCGCCCGGTCTCCTTCAACCTGAGGTCCTCCCTTGGGTCGGGTCGGGTCGGGTCGAGTCGCGCGTGACGCTGGCTCAGTCCCCAACACGCGCCCTGCCGCACACACAGCAGCAGACAGACCCCATGGTGTACCACTCCGCCGCGCCGACCGCCTTCTACCCGCGGGACCCGACCACGGCGGCCCAGCTGCCCAAGGCGCCGCCCTTCAGCGGCTACGGCGGCGCCTCCGTGCCGTCGCTGCCCCAGCTGGACGCCATGCTGCTCGGGCGAGCCCCGGTGTCGCCGGCGCTCCCGTTCCTGTCCAGCATCTCCGGCGCGAGCTTCGACTCGCCGGTGCCGATGCACTGGCCGTCGCACGAGCTGCTCTCGCCCTCGCCGGCCGCGTCGCCGTCCTCGGCCTCGACCATGTCGACCGCGTCGTCCCCGGCGTCTTCGTCGTCGCCCTCGGCCCCGCCGTCGCTGACGGGCCAGCCCGTGCTGAGCGACGACCAGCTGCTGCAGGAGATGTTCCAACGCTCGGCCACGCTCGTGCGGCGCTTCCCCTCGCTCTCCATGGACGACGCGGTGGTCTGCGGCCAGATGCTGGGCCTCCCGGCCGCGAGCTTCCACCCGCTCCACCAGTTGGCCGCCAACGCCCCGGCGTTCCTCTCGGTGCGGGGCCTCTCGGGCCCGCCCCCGACGCTCGCCATCCCGTCGCCCCTCAACTACAACCGCGCCTTCAGCTCGCCGCCGATGCTCTCGTCGGCCCGGCGGCAGGTCCCGCTCGCCGCGCTGGCCTCGGTCAGCCGCAGCTCGCTCTCCGGCGCCAGCGGTGGCCCCAAGAAGAAGGTGCCGGCGTCGCGCATCTGCCGCATGCCCGGGTGCACCAAGGGCATCCGGTCGCGCGGGCTGTGCAAGGCCCACGGCGGCGGCCGCCGCTGCCAGACGCCCGGCTGCGAGATCAGCGACCAGGGCGGCGGCCACTGCATCGCGCACGGCGGCGGCCGCCGCTGCTCGGTCGGCGGCTGCCTCAAGTCGGCCCAGTCCAAGGGGCTGTGCAAACTCCACGGCGGCGCGCGGCTCTGCCGACTGGCCAACTGCAGCAAGAACGGGCAGATCAAGGGCCTGTGCCGCCTGCACTACAGCCTCATGATGTCCTCAACCGACGGACGGAGAGGCTGAGCCGGGTTGGGTGGCCGACTGGACCAACCGAACTGCTGCATGTCGACTATTAGGACAGAACTGAACATAGACACTAAAGTACTGTAGGAACTACCAAGCGAGGCGCGCGAGCTGCACAAAATGCCACAAACACAAGTCGAAACCACCGAGTGCATGCATCCGAACATACACTGGGCGTCTGTCGCACTTGGGTCTCATTGGCTCAAGGCCTTGGCTTAAGGTTTCGAGAGGCTCGCTTTCGGCCGCGCAAACCCTCCCTGACTCGGGCGTGGGTGTGGAAAGCAACAGCGACAGAGTGGTCACCGTCCGATGGTGGCTTACATCGCCGATTCACCGACGCCCAAATCTCTTTCGCCAACGCACGTCAGTGGCGTTGCAGACTGCTGATTTGAACCCAGCGGCGGGATTAGCACCTCCATATTATGCGATGTTTTACGCATTGTTTTATACATATAGTTGCTGCCTCGTCTAAAACTGGGCTCTTATCATTAGCAGCGAAATTATGTTGGTCACACTAACATGAATAGAGCTATCCGAAATATCTAACTTTTATCCGTCTAAACGTATACTTTTATACAGTGTTAATTGATTATTGGATGACGCAAACGAAGGCTTGCGTCATCCCGAATGAGATGTATATTTGTAAAAAACTACACGGTTCATGGTGCATAATTGAAATTAATCAGTACAGACTGACCGAGGAGCGCCATTGCCATTCTTCGCCACGACACCGAGAACAAGCGAGCGAGGATGGCGACCGAGCGCGCGGAGCAGCTCAAGCTGCGCGGCAACCAGTGCTTCCAGAAGGGCAAGCTGCTCGCGGCCATCGACATGTACACCGAGGCCATCGTGCGTGCCCCGCCCGCCCTTTGCGCGCAGCAACCAACGGAGCGCTGACGCCTGCCTGCCTGCCTGCCTGACTGCATCCTAGGTGCTGTGCCCGACCGTGTCGACCTACTACTCGAACCGCGCGCTGTGCCACTCCAAGGTGCGGCGGCGGTGGCTCCCGCGCCCGTCTGAGGTGTCGGCGGCGGCGGCGTCTGACGCGCGTGCATAACCTGCAGCTCGAGAACTGGTCGCCGTGCCGCGACGACTGCGAGGCGGCGCTCAAGTGCGACCCGGTGAACGCCAAGGCGAGCTACCTGCTGGGCACAAGCCTCACGCGGCTGGGCGACCTGGACGCGGCCGTCGCGGCGTTCCTCCGAGCGCTGGCCAGCGCCGACAAGACCCGCAAGTCGCCCGCCTTCCGCGGAGACATCCTGGCCGAGCTGCGCCGCGTGCGCAAGCAGCTGTGGCACCGCGAGCAGGCCAAGCAGCTCGCGCGCCACGAGCGCGTTCGCGCGCAGCTCGGCGCGCTGCTGGCGTCGCGCCGCGTCGCCCAGGTCTTCGAGGACGCCAACGGCGGCGCCGACGGCGCGCGGCAGGCCGCCGAGGACATGGACGCCATGGTCGCGTACGTCGACCACGTGTTCGCGAGCGCCGAGCAGAGCATGCACCCGGGCAAGCTGCCAGAGTACTTCGTGTGCCCCGTGAGCATGGAGATCATGCACGACCCCGTGACGACGCCCAACGGCGTCTCGTACGAGCGCGCGTGCATCGAGGAGCACCTGCGCGCCAACGGACCCGTCGACCCGCTCACGCGCAGGCGACTCACGCTCGACATGCTGCGGCCCAACACGGCGCTGCGCGACGCCATCCAGGACTACCTCGACAAGAACTCGTGGGCCTTCGAGCACTAGGCGGTCGGCCGCATAAGTTAACCAGACGCCGAGGCCGCGCGCGTCCGTGTCCGTGTGTCCATGTCCGTGCCCTGTCGTCGCCCTGTCTGCCCTCTGTCGCAGCACGTCCGAGAATAGCCGCGCCATGAGCATTACTGAAGTAGGCGGCACGCACTCGGCACTGACCGCCGCCGCCGCTGCCTGCACGACGCGCTCATGCCCTGGAGCTCCTGCAGCCGCGTCCTCGAGGACAAGTGGCGCGGCGCGCAGCTGCAGGCGCACCGCGAGCGCCTCGAGGCCATCCAGAGCGCCTCCAGCGTGTCGGCCGCCGCGCTGAGCGCCGCGCTCTCTGGCGCCACTAGCCCCGTCCGCGTGCACACCAAGAGAGCGAGCGCCGACGGCCCCGCGATCCTCGCCAAGTCCAAGTCACCAGCAGCCAAGTCGCGCCAGCGCCAGATCGAGCGCGACAACCTCGCGCTCATCAACAAGATCCTGGCGCTTGACAGCCGCTCGCGCAAGCCCAAGGCTGCAGCCAAGCCGCGGCCGACGTCGGCGCATCCCGCGAGGTCTCGCATCGCCCACCAGGACGCACTTGGCGACTCGCTCGACCTGCCGGCGGCGCTCACAGCGCGCGACCACGCGTGCGCGCCGCTCCCGGACGCCCCGCGGTTGGCCGCGAGCCACGCGCTGTACACCCGGCGGTCGCTCGGCGGCCTCTGCGAGCAGCACGCGCCGACGCTGGACCGCCAGGCCGGCGCCGCGCGGAAGCGCTCGAGTGCCCAGCGCCGCATCCTGGACGAGAACAAAAAGCTGCTCGAGCGCATTCTGGCCGCGAGGACGACCGTGAGCCGCGCCGAGTGGCAGCGGCACGAGCAGGAGCATCGGCGCTTGCTCGGGAACATCTCGCGCCACGGCTTGCACCACCCCGCCGAGAGCCTCGAGCGCGAACGCTTGACGCGGTCCACAAGCAGCGCGCTGCTGCTCTCCGGCAGGGACGACATCGTGGTGATCGGGGGTGACGACGTTGTCCTGAACGCGGATTCCCGTCCGAGCTCCCGACGCCGGTCGCGTGCGCTGCTGGCGACGTCAAGCTCCATGCCGGCGCTGCCCGTCCGCACCGAGCAGCAGCCCAGCGACTCGGTCGTCGCGCGAATGCGTCGGATGGTCATCGAGGCCAACGGGCAGTGATCCAGCAGCGGGCACACACTCGCAAACGCATACAAAACATGCAGAGCAAATACAATCGCATTCCATTCACCAGCGCCATCCTCACCTTGCACGAGCGAAGAGACTGCGTCTGTCGCCCCGAGGACAACACGTAGCCCACGCACACTTGACCCTGCACATCCATCGGCTCTTCATCACAGCTCGACGCCGCCTTCCCACTCGCTCGGGTGCATGCGCTGGAACGTCAGCCGGATGGGCGTCTGCCACTGCAGCCGCTCAAAGAATTTGGACAGCACAGTGGCGGATCCCTCAAGCCCAAGGTCCGACACATTGTTGTTGCCGATGCGGATCAGGATGTCGCCGACGCGCACGTTCCGGAAGCTCTTGCAGATCGACCGGTCCGTGTTGAGCAGCATCCGCAGAAACAGCCGCTGGGTCTCGGTGCCGTCGCGGTAGTTACGGTCGCAATAGTACACGCGTTGGAGAGAGAACCCGAACTCGCCCGTCTTCCACTCGACCTCATAGAACGCCGACTCGTCCAACAAGAACGTCGTTGGGCCATCCGAAAGACCTGAAAGCGCTCCAATCGGCGGCGGCAACTTGTGCTTGAGATCCAACGGCTGCCGCGCTCGCGATCGGCGAATGTAGCCGGTCGTTTGGGGTGCCGGAGGCACGACGCCAGGCTCTTTGGGCCGGCTCACTGTTGGGACACGAGGCACAGCAGTTGCAGGCGCAACAGCAGTTGTTGCTGGAGCGGCCGGTGGAACAGCATACGAGCGAGAGATCGAAGTCGACGAGGCGTCGGCCGCGGCTGTGGGGAGATGCAGAGATGTGCGCGCTGGCGACGTCCTGGCCCTGCCGATAGATGAGAGCCGGAGCGAGTCTCTAGACGCCGAGTTAGTCGGGGGCATGTTGCTGATGTCGCGGCCCAACGCCTGCAGCGCTAGCTGGTGCGCAGTTAGCTTGGTCGAAGGCGCAGGTGGTGTCTCCTCTTCTGGGGTCGGCACGATCGCTTCATCGACGGCTTCCTGGTTGCTGTCTGGGGAACTTTCGTCGCCCTTGATGTCCACAGAAGCATAATCATCGTCGCCGTCGTCGTCATCGTCGTCCGAGTCTGACAGCATGTCACTCTCGCTAAGTTGGTTGTTCGTCCTCGTTGACTCGACATCGAAGTCGCTGAAGTCCGGCACTTCGCTGTCCGTCTCCTCCTCCGACTGGTCGTCTTCAGAGTCCGACAAGGCTGCAGCGAGTGTACTCACGTCCTCGCGGGCAGAGATTGACTGGTTGTCCGTGACGAGAGCAAACTGGTCCTCGCTGCCCTCCGTCTGCGTCTCTGAATCCGCGTCCGAACATTCTGGGAGTTTGTCCGACTCTTTTCCTGTTTCCTCTGTCGAAGGCTTGCGTGGGGGTAGCTCAACCTTTGCTGGCGCATCGGGGGCCGACACAGGGTCGACGAACACGTGTGCTGCATCCTTATCCGTTTTGACAGACACCGGTGGCTCCGGAGCTGAGCTTCGTCGAGTTGGAAGAACAAGGTTGAACGCCTCGATCTTAATGTCGGACTTGGGCGGCGCTGCTGTAGTCGATCCACGGCGCGGACGCGCTAGCGGGGACCCTGGCATGTTGCTAATCCCGTCCGTAAACGCTGAAATCTTGATGGCAGACTTGGGCGGGTTGGCAACGAGCGAGTTGCGTCGCGGACGCACGGCGTCGGCAGTCCCGCTAGCACCGGTCTGCGTCGTTTCTGGCACTTTGTCGTCCTTGACAGTCAAGTGCGCCTCCTGCCGCCGAAAGGGCCAGTGTCGCCGGCGCTCTGGCTGCTCCCGAGTGGACGCTTCCTGCTTACCCTGTCGCATCTGCTTCTCCGGCTCCGGCTTCGGCTCCTTGCGCTTGGCGCTTGGTGCGTCGGCTTGGAAGCGCACGCGCGAGCTCGGCGGCGGCGCTACTGCGTCACGAGTTTTTGCCACCACGGACGGAGGAGGAGCCGCCGCCTTGTCCGTCCTCGGCACGAGCCCTCGGTCCTTGATCGTCGACGGTGGCGCCGCCGCGCTCTTGTCGCCCGCGGCGCGAACGTTGCTCGAGTACTTGCTCAGGTGGTGGCTGCTCGGGACGCCGTGGCGACTCGGGGCGTACGAGACCGGGCCAGAGTTCGAGTAGACGAGGTAGGGCGTAGACAAGGGCGGCGGGCCGCCGTTGAGCGGGTCCTCCTGGCCGTAGCTCGCGTACTTGGAGCGGCTCTGGTACTGCTTGGCGCTCGGCGCGCGAGACAGGTGTGCCCTGGACTTGACCGTGGACGGCGGTGCCTGTCTGCGGGTCGGCGGCGCCGGCGCGTAGGACGACGGCGGTGGTGCGTAGGACGGCGGGTAGCAGTTCGACGCGACCGTGGCGGGCATGTCCTCCATCTTGACGCTGCGGATCGGCGGCTTGTGCGCCAGGCTCGCGTACTCGGACGACGGGATGTAGCGCGACGACGCGGCGCTGTTGGGCGTCTGCGAGCTGGCCACCGCGTTCGAGCGCGCCAGTTGCAGCTGCGCGCGCTCCAGCTTGGCGCGGATCTTCTCCATCATGACGCGCTCGTTCGTCAGCGGCTGGTCCGCCGTCATCGAGCCCGGCGGCGCGCGGTGGGCCGAGCGGTGGGCCGAGCGGTGGGCCGACGCGGACGAGTGCATGGCGCGCGCGGTCTCGAGGCGGGGAGGGAAGCGCGCTAGTGGCGGTCGGCTCGCGCGGGTTTCCTCTGGCCTTTCCTCTGGTTCCCGCGGCCTTTCTCGGTCTCTCTGCCGCGGCGGGCTGTCGGTTGCCCCTGCGAAAAAGCGCAAATAAGAAGCGGCGGAAGGCAACGTCGGAGGGCGGAGACCGACGGCGACCGACCGAGCGAGTGAGTAATTCCGCGCGTTGCGCTCGGCGCGGAAACGGCCGGCATACAGCGCCGAGGTGGCGGCGAGAGATGACCTAGACCCATCCAACCCATGAACGCTCTCTCTCTCCCGCCGCGTGTCCGTTTCGAGGGATTTCTCCCCGGCTGCCAGGGCAGTAAATATACGGCCGTGCAGAACAGGGTGATATCCATCGAGGCACGCCGGCGGCGCGCCGGTCGTTCGTTACATGCGGAAACCGGCCGGCGCTGAAGGCGCCGCACGCGTTTGCCTTGATCTTTGATCTGTCGAGACGTCGGCGGCAGTCAGTGAAAAAGTATACGCGTAACCCCTGTGTATACTTTGTTGAGGTGGGTACAGCTGAGAACCATACAAAGACCAAGACGTTCCGCCAGACGTGCAGTCCAACGCCCATGTGCGACGCTCCACCATGTGGCACGGCGTAAGTTCGCTGTTAGGAAGTCGTCGCCTCGTTGTCGAAAAATTCTGGTACACTGCAACTTGATCGCGTTGAAGCTCCTTCCGGTTGCAATGAACCGACGCGTATGCGAGCCCCTTCGCCCGCTCTCCGGCCAACGCACCTGCTATTACCCTTGCGCGCTCACCTTCAAGCGGTAGAGGCCGACGAGGTGCCCGGCCGCCGACACGCCCGCCATGAGCTGCACTTCGGCAGCAGACTGCTGCTCGCGAGCGCCAGCGCCCGCAGCCCACGTCGCGTCCGCGAGCGTCACGAATCGCAGCCCGCTGCGCTCGAGAGTCCGCTTGAGCGGCCGGTAGAACGTCTCGCACTGGCGCCGGTGGTACCAGCTCAGCGCGCAGTAGACCATCTTGCGCAGCTCCCAGTCGAACCCCGCGCGCTCGCGAAGGTGCGCGGGGAGGCCGACGCCGCCCTCGCTCAGCATGAAGCGCAGGATGGCGTCCTCCTCAGCCTGCCGCCGGTGGCGGTCGTCCGTGCCGAAGGACAGCATCTCTGGCCGGAGCTTGGCGTACTCGACCAGCACGTGCTCGCGCCAGTCGCACAGCGCGCACCGCGCTTCGCCGGACTGCGTGGCGCTGATACCACCCCAGTGGTGGCCCAGAAGATCATCCGCGCGGCCCGGTGGCTCGGCCGACCGGAGCGCGGCGCCGAGGCCTGCGTGGACGCTCTCGAGCGCCGCTGCGACCTCCTGTCGGGTCCATTCGGAGGCTGGAGGGAGCGTCGGCAGGCGAACCAGCAGAGGGCGGCACACGAACCGGGCGTCGCTGTATCGGCGGCCCTCCACCAGATCGTCCACCGCGCACATGAGCGACACGGGCGAGTAGCACCACCGCGACAGGCGGGTCTGCACGAAGGCGACAGCCGACAGCAGGCGCGCGTCCCACTCGGTCTCTCCGCACCCGACGTCCCGATGTGAGTGCGCCGCCTCCAGCGAACAGAACCGCCAGCCTTCGCGGCGGTCCCTGAAGAAGCGCAAGCCCGGCGCGATCGCGGCCCAGTCGCTGGCGCACCCGCGGCGCAGGTGCTGCGTGACGCGCGGCGTGAGGCGGGCGGCGAACGCGGCGAGCCGTGCGTCGCGCCAGAGCGCGCGGCACGTACCGAGCAGCCGCGCGCGCTCCTCGAGCGCCAGGAACACCAGCAGCTGCTCCAGCGGCAAGCGGAGCAGCACGTGCGCTTGGTCCGCGGGCGACGCCATGCTTGCGGCGGCGTCGGCGCAGGAAGTGAGTGAGTGAGTGACGTTGAGGGGTGACCCTGCACCTCGCTTCCTGCGCCTCGTTCTAGAAAATGATCGCGACGAGTTCAACCTTGAAAATCAGTTTCAGAAGTCTAGGTTTCAAGACTCCAGTCCAGTCTAGAACGTCAGTGCCCGCACTGCCCTCCGCGATTCCTGGAATCGGGGCCGTTGACGCATGCCCAAAGTGGCATGCGTCAACGCGTCCAGCGTCCTCGGTATACTTGGCGCCGAGCTGCCGGCGACGTCGACCGATCCCGAGCACGCAACGCGCCCTGTTCGCCGCCGCACTGTCGCACTCTTCACCGGTGATGGCGTCGCCCTGAAGCCGCCGCGGAATCGACGCGCCAGGCTCTGGTCACTCGCCGCTCTGTAGTCCACGGCGGGGATTGCGCACGCGGCTTCGCGTGGCGAATCCGCCCCCAGCGAGCGAGCGAGCGCCCTCTTCGGCTCCGACCGCGCAGGTCCGGCGCTCTCTCACTTTGCAATCTGCGCCATCTGAGCCACACCCAGCCTCCAACCCGGTCAACCACTCCAGCCAGCACGCAATGGCCTCGCTCGCCGACTACGCGCTCTTCTCGCCGCTCGAGCTCGCCAAGGGCCTGACGCTGCGCAACCGCGTCGTCTTCAGCCCGTGCACGCGCGCGCGCTCCAACGTCGACACGCGCGCGCCCAACGAGCACAACGTCGCGTACTACGAAGCGCGCGCCGGCGCCGGGCTCATCATCTCGGAGGGCGTGGCCGTGTCGGCGCAGGGCTACGGCTGGTTCGGCGCGGCCGCGCTGTACACGCAGGCGCAGTCCGACGCCTGGCGCGCGGTCGTGGACCGCGTGCACGCGCGTGGGGGCAAGATCTTCGCCCAGCTGTGGCACATGGGCCGCCAGTCGCACCCGTCGTTCCATCCCGAGAGCGGCGAGGTCGCCTCGTGCTCGGCCACCTGCTTCGAGGGCGGGCACACGCACCACGGCGTGACGGGCGAGGCCGTGCCGTTCGCCCAGGCGCGCGCGATGACCGTCGCCGAGATCAAGCAGGTGGTCGAGGACTTCCGCGCGAGCGCCGCGCTGGCTAAGGCCGCGGGCTTCGACGGTGTCGAGCTGCACGGCGCCGGCGGGTACCTCATCGACGAGTTCCTGCAGACGCCGACGAACCTGCGCACGGACAAGTACGGCGGGTCCTTGGAGAACCGCTTCCGGCTCGTGCGCGAGCTGATCGCGGCCGTCACGAGCGTCTACCCGGCCGACCGCGTCGGGGCGCGCTTCTCGCCCAACGGCGTGCACGGCGGCATGGGCAGCGCCGACAACTACGAGGTCTTCTCGTACGTGTTCGAGCAGCTGAGCGCGTTCGGGCTGGCGTACGTGGCGACGCACGACGGCTTCGGCTTCGGCCGCTCGGACAAGTGCAAGGTGTTCACCGTGTTCGACATCAAGCGGCTGTTCAAGGGGATGGTCATGACGACCAGCAGCCACACGCGCGACACGGGGGAGGGGGCGCTCCGCAGCGGCGCCGCCGACCTCGTCGGCTACGGCCGCCTGTGGCTCGTGAACCCCGACCTGGTCGAGCGCTTCCGCAACGACTGGCCGCTGAACCCGCCGCTTGCGTCCGAGTTCTTCTGGAACGCCAAGAAGGGGCTCGAGGGATACGCCGAGTTCAAGGCGTACGCGCCGGAGGCCGAGGCGCTGTGAGGTGAGCCGTCGAGTCCCAGGAATCGAGGAGAGAGAGTCCGAGGCACTTGGTAGATAGCAGCCGTTCTTGATACGCGCTGGGCTGTGAATGGGAACGAACAAGACGAAAGGACCGCTAGCTCTCGCTTCCTCATGCTCACTCTCCGTCTCGCCGCCCTCGACACAAGAAGAGCCGTCGTCTCTTGTGCTACGACATGAGGATCGCGTACGCTGCGGTCCTGCTGTTCGTCGGCGTCGCGTGTACTGGCGTCTGTGCTGCAGACACGCTAGCTCGCGACGCGGAGAAGCAGCAGCGCGTCGTAGCGGTATGGCTGAGAGGAGATGCGTCTGGACGGGGCGGCAGCGAGGTCCAGGGAGAAGAGATCGACTCTCGCCGCCGACTGACGATCGACCTAGGAGCCCTCGCCAAAATGCTCTACACGGACGTTATCGCCCCGATCGCGCGCCGCCGCCGCTCCAAGCACGCCAAGAGGAAGGCGGAGAAGGTCGCGCACGAGTCTAAGACCACCGAAGCGTAGGAGAGTCGTCAGTCCAGCACGCTTCGAACCATGACGCGGCGTCACAGCAGTGAGCCAGGCAAAAAGTTTGAGCTTAGCAAGCCACTTTGGCACGATGGTCATATCTCAAGTTCGCTTCGCATCGTAGTCCGAACGTACCAGTCTTCGTTCCGGCCGGCTAAACCCTCGTCACTCGCTTAGACTCGCCGTGTTGGTCGTCGACGATGTGGATACCCGGCCCGCCGCGCTCGCCCCGATGCTGGTAACGCTGTCTCGGGATGCCACCGCGTCGTCAAAGTCGAAAGACGCAATGTAGCCGATGGTCGCCTCCAGCATCGTGGCGTAGTACCCGGTCTCGCCGATCATCAGGACCGAGATCATCGTCTCGCTGATCAGGTGCCTGGACACGACTACGCTGCGCAGCTGGCAGCGCGCCAGCACGAAGATGAAAATCGGCAAGAAGTCGTCCGCCGACATGGCCGTCACTGCTTTCGCGTCCTCGCCATGCTCGCGCACCTGCGTCTCGAAAATGCAGCGCGCGACTTCAACGAGAACCGACGCCTTCTCCGACGGAAGCGAGTAGTTGTCCATCGTGTTGAGCAGCAGCGTCGCCGTCTTCCACTCGCTCGTAGACGTCAGCGCCGGCGGGATCTCAAAGAAGCTGGGCGGCTGGGCGGCCAAGTACCGCCGGTTGCGCTCGAACAGCTCCATGTCGCTCTCGGCTACTGTGGACTCCAGCAGCCGGTAGATCGTCTCTTGCAGCGGGATGAACGTCAATCGCTCCAGCTTGAACAAAGCAGCGCGTCGAATCATCTGCCACTCGTCGTCGGACGGACCCTTAGCATGGTTCTCCGAACCAGCGGACCCATTACTTCCTGCGTCGGAGCCTTGCGGCTTGACCCACATCGACGGGTGTCGACTCCCGCGGGGACTCGTTACCTTGGGTGTTTCTGCGAATGACTGGTCTGACAAGTGCTCAATGATCAGCTCCATCGATCGCTCCAGGAAAAAACGGTAGTTCTTCAACGCCAGAAGCGATCGCGCATCTTGCAACACAGTCACGTTGAGCAGTTCGGGCGGGAAGTCGCTCATGGATGACCGTCGCGTCGAATCCGGAGTGCCGCTGATGCCGAACAACGGGTCCGAGTTCCTCATCACGTGTGTGTTAGCGACCGGAGACGCCAATCTACTGCTGCTGCTGCTGCTGCTGCTGCTGCTGCTGCCGTACTTTTGCTTGAACTTGGCAATAAAGTCAGCGATGTGCTGCTTTATCTCATCACTCTCGAGGAAGCAGTCGCTCAGCCGCAGCAACCGCTGCATTACCGGGCTTTTTGTAGCTGCGCGGAGCACTCCGTCCGACTTGGAGTGCATCGAGGCGACCAGGTTCACCAGGTTTGACGCAGCACGGCGTCGCGCTCCGCTTGTGGATAGCAGCTGGCTGTCCTGCAGGTCGAACGCGAGTGCTTCGGAGCTCAGCATACGTCGCTGGGCCACACTCTCTCGCAGGTCGCACGCGTGTTCTGGGTCGTGGAAGTACGAGTCCCGGCATAACAAGGTGTCTTCGATGCAGTATATCCAGTTCTCGCGATCGCTCAGGCGCTCGGCCTGGAGCAACAGCGTGTAGTCCGCACCCACTTGGATCGCAAAAGTGTTGTCCCGCCCTGCAGCCAGATGGATGTCCACGTAGTGCACGCGAGTCGCCGGGTGGAACAGCAGCACCTCGCCCTTCAACCGACTGCAGCTCTCATCCGAGTAATAGCGCAGGATCGACTTCTCCAGCACAAAGTAGCGCGCCTTCCAGTTCTTCCGCACGTGGCCAAGCTTCTTGAGCCAGCCGCTCATAGAGTCCAGGAACGAGTCGTCGAACGCGCTTGTGTGAGACAGTCGAGACTCGCTGCTCGACCGCCCAGAGCGAAGCCGACGGAAACGCACCCACTTGCGTCTGCGAACGTTGCACCTGGGTCGCCAACTCGAGTATACGTGGGGGTTTGTCGTCGCTGCGTCGCTGTTCACTGACTGGTTCGGACCGTCCGTGGCTGGGTGCATCAGGTTTCCTTCAGCGTCCTGCTCGGCGTGACGCCGTCGCCTTTGTAGCAGTTGGTGTGACAGACCAGCCGAAGACGTGGCCGTTGTGAAGTGCTGAAAGCTCGTAGCATATTCCCACCCGTCGGAGTCGCGCGGCTGCTCGGCGGGACGATGGGTGGGGAACTCCAAATGCCACGGACTCACCCACTCCCACCTACTGGTGGTGCTCAGTCGCCGCAGCGCCGCCGCGTGCTTGGACCGCTGCTCATTGTCGTCGATGCGCTTGCTCTTGCTCGTCTTCTTGCTGTCGATTTGCGGTACCACCACGTCCGGGAGCGTCACGTCGGGGAACGTGCTCGAGTTGACCCACTTGATAGGGACGTCCTCCAGCTCAAAGCTCACGAGCGCGCTCTCGCTGTCGGGGTCCAGCCGGTCGTTGCTGTTCGCTGACCGGCTCCGAAACGGGTACTCACCGAACGAGCGTCTCCGCAGTCCGCCACCAGCGCCTTGCTCCTGCTTGCTGGGCGGCGGCTTGCGCACCGCGCGAGCGTACTTGGCCGGGTCGAGCGGCAGAAGGTGTCCCTTGGCGCCCCAGCCGAGCACGTGCTGGTACCGCTGGCTCTCGTACACGACCTCCGCGACGACCACCGCTCGCGACGGTCGGTGCCGGCGACCGCCGCTCTGCTGACTCGCCAGGTCGGCCGACAGCGAGTTGGCCTTGTTCCGGCCCGCCACCGCGGCCTTTCGGCTCGCCGGCATCGACTGGATCAAGCGGCGGTCCACTCCAGCCGCGCTGGAGTCGGCAGTATCGCTGGAGCTGGTGCTGACGCTGGCACTGGCGCCGCGGGTGGAGCGCGGCACGGCGTGGCGCGTCGGCACCAGCAGCGCGTCCGCGTACTCGGGCATGTCCTCGAACAGCGAGGACGGAGGCTTGAGCGTCCTGCGCTCGCCGGCGCTCTCCGTACCGCCGCCCGGGCCCGTCATCGCGTCCGCGTCCACTGTCTCGACCTCGACCTCGCCCTCAGCCTCAGCCTCAGCCTCGACCTCGGCGGGCGAGGGCAGGATGGTCTGGCCGCGCAGGTCCCAGAGCGCGCGACGCGAGCTGCCGCCGCCGTCGCCGAGCGCGCGCAGGAAGCTCGCGTCCTGCGAGTCGCCCGACGAGACGGACGAGTACGAGCGCGCGGACGCGACCGCGAGCCAGTAGGACGAGTCGCGCGCGCTCACGGACGAGTCGCCGCGCGACAGCGGCGGCCGGCGCTGGTCGGTGGCCATGCTCGCGCGGCCGGCGTGTCGCGGTTCCTATTGTGGAGCGATCTAAAACCGGAGTGTGGTGGAAGAATAAGAGGAAAGGGCGTTCGCGGCGTGGATTGCGACAAAAGGTGGTGCCCTTTCAATACGGAAGCAACGGTACGAATACAACCTTTGGCATAAATAATGGCGAGAGTTGCATCCTCAGCAGCCCACTTTCACAGCCACACTTTGTGGCGAAGTGTTGCGGCGACAGGCACATGACGGGTTTATGGCCATAACCCACCGTAATACTGTACAGTCGCGCCTCGCCGCTGCTCACCCGATGGGTAATCGCGTGGCTGCGGCGCACAAAGGACTTTTTAGCCGCAAACGCGGCCGCAAATAAGTCGCGGCAGCGTTGTTTCGCCCAGACAGTCCGAGGGTGGTGCGCACAGGAGTGAGGTGGTTGGTTACACGTCGAACACCCCACTCGCTTCAAGGTTACCCCAGATGGCTACACCGCTCATTTCAACCAATCGTTCTGCTGTAAACATATTTCCACCCAATCAAACATTGGTATATTTCAGCCAACCATACGCTTTAAAATCGCGCCACTCGCGCCAGGAAACGCCACGCATATCATCATGAGCGCACGGGACCGCGCGTGGTTCGTCCAGGAGCTGATCGCGGCGCTCCAGGAGCAGGGCGAGCTCGTCCCGGGCGCGGCGCTCGGCCCCTCGGCCGCGGACAGCGCGCAGCCGGCGTCGGAGCCGCCTCTGGACGCGCAGCGCGCGCCGGCAGCGCAGTTCACGGGGCTCTTTTCGCGCGCGGAGCCGCCGCGGCAGGCGCCGGAGCTCGCGGCCGCGGCCTACGACAAGCTGCAGTTCGACTTCCCGCAGGTGGACGAACACGAGGTCAAGGCGTTGGCCGAGGTCTACCGGTCGTTCGCGTCCAGCGCGGTCTCGGACGGCGGCAGCGTCGCCGACTTCGCGCTCACGCGGACGCTGGTCGAGGGCATCGCGTTCCTGAATGAGCGCAACGACGGCGGCGCGCGCAGCTCGGAGGCCAGCGGCATGCTGGCCGCGTCCGTGCTGCTGGAACTCGTGAGGTTCTGCGTCGACAAGCGGGGGAGCCCCAAGGTCCGCGCGCTTCTGGGCAAGCTGTCCGTCCCTCTTCCAGCCAGGCGCGCCGACCCAGCCGGCCAATACAGCGACCAGGATCAGACGAGAGCGCTCACGGCGCTGGCAGAAGAGAGCGACGCGTATGCGGAGAAATACGCGGCGCAAGAGGACCCGGACGACCTGGGCGAGGTCTACGAGGGCGGGGAACCGACCGATCTCTTCCTCCGACGCCAGGCATCGCCGCTCACGCCACAGCAGCCTACGGTTCCTACGGCCCTGCCAACCCGAGGCGGGGTCGGAGAGGGAGCTGAGTTCGACAAGAAGCTACGCTTCCTGGCGTCGCGCACGTTCTCGTCCACGCTCGCGGCGCTCTCGGTCGAGAAGTGGCTCGAATGGAGGCTCGACGACGGCATTTGCGCGCTCATCCGCCTGCTGGTTGAGTCGGAAGGCGACGAGGCGAAAGGACCGGACACTCCGTTCTTCGGAGCTGCTGGTGAGTGGACGAGGTACTTGTACATCTTGCGCGACCGGCTACTGCGCTTCCCGGCGTCCAGCCAGCATGGCATCCGGAGCCTAAAGGGTCTCGTCCAGCACTTTCAAGCCAGCCGAGAGCCTCGATACTCATCCTTACAGTCAACGTCGCTCGAGGGCGCCAGCGACCAGCAGCAGCCGCATCGCGTCGTGTACCGCGTTCTCGCCGAGCTCGTGGTGTCCAAGGAGTTCCAGCAGCGAAGCTCCCAGCGCGCGCAGGAGAGCTTGGCTGCTGCCATCTACGACCTGTTGCCGCTGATTGTGGAAGAGCTGCAGCTGGTGTCCCGGTCTCTCAGCAGCCAAGGACCCGCGACGGAGAGTGCGGCTGCGTGGGACAGCGACCTCGTTGTGATTTTCCTCCAGCTGCTCCACTTCCTCATGCTCACGGCCGGCAGCGTCCGCGTGATGGCTCAGAGCCTGCACGAGAGCGGCGTCTTGCGGACGCTGCTGACGCTGCTGTCGGACGCTGCGGCTTCTTCCACGCAAGCCGACGGCAAGGAAGGGCTTGTCGACGGTGCGTGGTTCCGCCCGCTCATCCGGCTGATCGGCGAGTGTGCTCTGTGGCACGAAGGCGTTGCGCAATACGTCGCGCGCGTCCCCAAGGCCGCCGCATTGCTCCCTAGACTCCCGGCAATGTTTCCCGCCGAGGCGGTCGTGCTCAGCTTCGCGTTCCACCAGCACCGGGTGGACGCGCCTCTCGGCGTCTGGGAGCTGTTCGCGTCGCCGGCGCTCTTCCCTCCACGGTGCGAGAGCTTCCTGGACGCGATGGAGAAGGTATGCGCTCGTGTGCGGCGGAATCGTTGGATAGTTGGCCGGTCTCTTCTAACCTGCGCCTTCGTGTGGCGGCCACAGCTTCAAGACGCGGTCTTCGTTCTGGACGCGCTCGTGGCTGCGATCCCGTCCATGCGCGCTCCGATCCAGGCGGAGCTGCGGCAACACGCGCAGAAGATGTACGCGGCCGTGTTCCCAGGCGCGTTCGAGTACCCGCAGTTCGCGGCTGGCGCCGACCAGAGCGCTCCAGTCGACGTCGTGGACGCGGAGGAGGACCGGACCCACAAGGCCGATCGCGGCCGCTCCGAGGCGCGGCGGTTCGAGGTGCTGCGCAATAAGTTGCGCCAGACCGCCAAGGCGCTGCTGCTCGCGCTCGCGCCAGGGCGGGGCGGCGAGCCCGGCCGATCCATGGCCTCCAAGTTAGATTGAACGTACATTCGGGCCGGGGGGAGCCCACACTGTAGGTTGTGCTTCCCGAGTTCGCGCGCGCCGTCGCGAGGCGTCCAGTGCGTGCGGCCAGATAGAGACCATGACGCACGCGACCAACACGAAGCGAGCGATAGGCACCGCGTACAGAGCGAGCGACCACTCTCACGCCTCCGATGCCCATGTGCCAGCACGTGTACGCGCGCGGCACGCTGCCGCTCGAGGTCTCCTTCCACGAGCACGAGTGCACACACGACTCGCCCGCGACCAACACGCGCCAGCGGGAGGCGCCAGCCCCGGCGACCGGCGACGATGGCGCACTCGATAGTGTTGGCGCGAGTAGCTGGCGGTCTTCGTTCAACGAGAAGGACGAAGTGCTCGAGTGCCGCCTGCGAGTGGACGAGGACGACGAGGACGACTGGACCCAGACGCCGCCGTTCGCCGAGAGCCAGCCGCACAAGCAGCACCTCTGGCAGCAGAGGACGGAGCTGCGTCTCGCCGGCGAGAAAACGAACCGCTTGGCGAAGACCACGACCGACTCGGTGCTACAGATCCTGGAGCCCGTCGGGCAGGTGAAAGGCGCTTTGAATATGAAGTCTCTTGAAAAGCTCCAAGCATCATTCGTTCGAATTCATAAGGTTATCATACAAGTTTCAAGTTAATCGTAAGGCATGCGCCTTATTTTCTCCGTCATTGGTGTTTTGATACCGCCCCGACCCGATAGTACGATTTACAGTTAGAAGGCGATCATCAACGTGCCTCCCATAAGCCGCCGACCGATAGCCGCCGACCTAGCCGCTACCATGCTGGTCACGATCGAGCCGAATACAGGTCGCCGCCACGCTGGGCACCGCCACGCTGGGCGCGGCCGAGCTGAAAGCAGATCGACACCATGCTGGTCGCCGCCGAGCCAAGCTGAATGCCGCCAAGCCAATTGCCGCTAAGACAACCGCCGCCGGGACGATCGACGCCGCGAGATGCTGGTACGTTGGCTCCTTCGGCCGCTTGTTCACTTTATGGCTAGAACCACCTTCCAAGTAGCGGCGCGAATGCGAAGCAGCTCGTGCAATTCACCGCGAGGTGCTCGAGCTGGCCAATGTGAAGAGGTGCGTAAAAAAAATTTTCAGCCAACATCGTCGGATTTCCTCTTTACGATTTCTCCTAACTTGCTATCATGTTTTTAGCGGACAGACATGAAACTTGGCATGTCAATGCACCACATGAACACCTACATAGCCCAGAAGTAACATCTGCGCCGCGCGTAAATTGCCGTCTCCAATCGAATCTTTAACCATGTCCGCACTTTCTAGCATGCAATATCGACTCGTTTCAGAT